>ML354044.1:0-46069 GCA_005239505.1 Nicotiana paniculata | reverse complement strand
CCTAAATAACATAGAAAATATACAAATCTAGAATATTCCTTATTTACTTTTGTTTCCTTATCATTTTCCTAACCAAAAAAGAATGCTTTTGTTCCTTGTATAATTCAACTTTGACTTAGGATTACCATACCGTGGTTTCTTCCTTTTACTTCCATTTTTGTGTCATAAAAGGAAATTTTATTACAGAAAAGGGTAAGTTTTGAATTATAATTAGTAGATTCTGTGAAAAGTTAAGCTATTGAACTAGCAAATTGTTTTTGGGGAATGGTCGATGAAGAAGGGGGTTAGATATGTGCTGAAAATTTAAACCATCAAAATTATGAAAAATATAATTTTTCGAAGAATTAACTCAAATAGTCGCTCACTCAATAACTTAAATTAAAAATAGCCGGTGAAGATATAACATATGCATAATTTATGTATTTTGTCTGTATAATAAATGTATAATTTATGTATATGACTTAAAAAAGAAAATAATCAATATGGTCGGCTATTTGTATAAATAATTTTTTTGGATCCTTACGAAATCAATAATTTCGGGTCACCTTATAAAGACTTTTTATATTATGAAAGATAGTCTTGTTACAATATTATAAAGCTGAGTATATAAGTTTACAAGTATATTAAAGTTACAATAATATTGGTGGAGAAAAGATTCCAAGTATTACGATAGTCTTGACCCCCGTTCTGAGTTGTGACCACCTACTTGTATTAATAGACAGTTTTTGTAAATCAACCAATTTGAAGTACGGCAATGTTTAGGAAAAGATTTTAATTCTCACAATCTAAAACTAGTTAAGGCAACTAAGCTCGTTTGGGATTAATTGTCAAGTAAGATTTCTTACATACTATCAGTTGATCAAGTTTGACTCTTTTAGTGTGACCACTTTATAGATGATAACAACTTAACAAAATCTAAAGAATTGAAGTTAAATTTACTATAAAAGTCGGTAAATTGACCTGGTAAATTGATATTAGGACTCTTGAATATGATATATACCATAATTTCCGAGAATTTTCATGTAAAAGAAAATATTATGTGCATACTATTTACTTATTTCTTACATTCAAGTTAAGAATTGTTTCGCTGCGGTATATATTTCTAGACTAGAATTCAAATTTTTATTAAGCTCATTTATATTTTTAAGATTAAGACGTCTGAATCTGAATACACATTTGAATATTAAGATGTGCATGAAGATTAAGATATTTGAATCTGAATACACATCTGATTATTAAGATGTGTATTAAGATCTGAAAACTAAAGGATTAAGGCTTTTTTTAACATCTGAATGAATAAAATTATCTTTATTTGAAAATGAATAAACATAAAATTTAAATAAAATACTAATTAGTTCAATATTCTATCAAAAAAATATATTTTTAAAAATATGGTAGTTAGTGGTGATGATGGTTAACAATGGTACTTGTGAATGTCAACTAGAGGCGGTGGTTGGTGGTGATTTTTGTTGATGTGGTGGTTCTAGATAGCAGCTAGTGGTAATAGATAGTGATGGCGATTATAGTTGAGGATTGTGGTTATTGTGGTAATAATTAATAATGGTGAGGTGGTGGTGGTTGTGGTAATGATTGAAGAAGGTGTTAGTAGTTTATAATAGTGAACAGTGCCGACTATGGTTATTGATGGTGATGGGTGATTATTTATGGCAGTTGAGGTGGATTAGTTTGCGGTTGTGATTGAGAATGATGGTGGCGGGATAGTGAGGATGTCAGGTGATGGTTGTCATAATAGTGACGGCTATGATTGAAGATGGTAGTGGTTGTAGTGGTGGTTGAGTATGGTGGTGGTGGGTGGCATGGTGATAGTTGATAATGGTAGGAGGTTGTGGTAATTAATAATGAATCTGGATGATAGCATCTTAATAAAATTAAATCTTTGTTATAGGTCTTAATCATACAGACTTACTCAGGCCCATCAAGCGATTGTGAAGTAAAAAAAATACACTTAATGTTTAAGATCCGAATAATTTAGATTCAGACTTTAAAAATAAATATACTTAATGTTTGAGATCTGAATGATTCAAACCTCTATTAAATGTAAACAAATGAGCATGTAACTAGATGTTGTTGATAATATATATATGTAGAGTAGAATACAAATTCACATGTACGCTTCTGTTCATGAGTTTGTTCGTGCTCGAGAGTAGTGTTCTGCCGTTGTTTTTTCATTACACATCATACAAAAACAAGTTGTCTCGTCTTTGATAGAAGTTATGTTCATATTATTCCCGATAACAAGTTAACAACCCAAAGCTGTGGATTCATTCTGCATCGAAAGACAACGATTTGAGATATCATATGCTTGGTGTGTGAGAGTTTCAATTTCACATTTCCTCTAAAAAAAAAATTTGTATACGATTAAAATTGGGGTCATCCAATTTTACTATCTAATCGAGACCGGAGTGTTGCATCGAAGGTTGGCCTCAACCAAATCACAAAGCTGAGGCATCGACTTCGAGATCGAAGTTCCTTTCGAGATTGAGGTTGGCAGTTGTCGAAGTTAAGAGAGAAAGACACTGAGTAATATCGGAGATGACTTAATAACGGAAGAGCGAGATATCCGTAACTGGTCGAGGATCATGGCGTAAATCTCGTAACGATCAAATCAGAAGCAGTTAATTAGCTAATTATGTAATTTTCTACTGTAATAGAGTTATACCATAAGTAGAATTCTTCTGCTATATTAAGAGGAGTTCTAATCATTTGTAACCCATCATTGTTGACAGAGATAAAAGCATTACAACTCTTTCTTTCCTACTTACATTATTGTCCATCATTTCATTCCATTTTCTATTGTTCTTACACTTATCAGTTCGAGTGTATATCAACTCGAGGGCTGGAGCTTCATTTGATTTTTGGTTTGATTTATTTATAATTCAATTCATTCATTTACTTTCATATTTATCAACCAGTGTTGAGTGAAATCACATATCCTTAAAACCACAATATAAGTTTAATTGTTATCCAAATTTTAGGGTAAACACTTTGGCGCCCACCGTGGGGCTAAGGATAATAGTGATTGTTCACTACTGATTCCGATAACACACACTATTTTATGCTTGTTCTTGTAAGTATTTTTGTTTTCAGGATAAAACATGTCAAACTCGAAAACAACACCCACACATGCTGACAATGACCTCAGATTTCACGGGAAAAATGACAATGTAGCTGCTCCAGGGGTCAAGGTGCCTCAGACTGGTCCCGAGGGAGCACCAATTGACAATCCAGTCGACTTCAGTTCAAATATTGCTTTAAATGCAAATTTGGGCGAAGATCCCGAAGGGAGCGTACTCAGAGAAGGCCGATCTGGTGGTCGAGGTACACAAGGCGAAGGAGATGGAGGAGTCAGCCTCCAAGTAATATTCGAGATGTTGCAGGCTCAACAAGCTGCTATTGCACAACTACAAAATCAGCATCTAACACCGAGTGGATTCGAGCCGGAAGTCGCCTGCCGAACTGAGCCAGTGCCAGAAAGATCGAATGCCAATGAATTAGGGACTGACCACCCTCGTAATAAAGATGCTCGAGGAGCTCACCAAACGAGTAGAACCAGGAGAAAATAAAATTGAGGCAAATGATAAGAAAGTACAAACTTACAACTCCCGGGTTGACCAGATACCGGGGGCACCGTCGATTTTAAAAGGAATGGACTCAAAGAAGTTTGTGTAGAAGTCGTTCCCCCCAAGTGCGGCTCTGAAACCCATTCCGAAGAAACTTTGTATGCCAGAAATCCCTAACTACAATGGGACCACCGATCCCAACGAGCATGTCACCTCCTACACATGCGCCATCAGGGAAAATGATTTGGAAGATAATGAGATCGAATACGTTCTACTGAAGAAATTTGAGGAAACTCTATCGAAGGGAGAAATGATCTGGTACCACAACCTACCGCCGAATTCCATCGACTCATTTGCCATGCTTGCCGATTCCTTTGTAAAGGCACATGCCGGCGCAATAAAGTTTGCGACGAGGAAATCGGATCTTTTCAAAGTAAAATAAAAGGATAACGAAATGCTGGGGGAGTTCGTGTCTCGATTCAAGATGGAACGCATGGAATTGCCACCGATCACAGAAAATTGGGTTGTTCAAGCCTTTACTCAGGGGTTGAACGAACGGAGTTTGATAGCATCACGTCAACTGAAGCAGAATCTAAATGAATATCAGAGTCGAGGATGACCAATTGGGAACCCCTTCCAGTTCTGTATATCCGAGCAGGCCTGTAGGTAGAAACCAAAGGGATATCGATAGGGAACCTCGGTCGAACAGAGATTGGTATCAGTCGTACAATGCAGATCGCAGAAACGACGGCTCGGACGCAATCCCATCCGAAATGATCGAAGGGGCGATTGAGGACAGAGTTCTCGGGGACTCATGAGAAAAAGTGGTTTTGATAAGCATGTCGATCCCACAGAAGCACTGCGATTATCGGAATACAACTTCAATATCGACGCATTAGGTATTGTGTCGGCGATTGGGAGAATCAAAGATACTAGATGGCCCAGACCCATACAAACTGATCCTTCCCAGAGAAACCCCAATTTAATGTGCAAGTATCACGGCACGCATGGGCACAGAATTGAAGACTACAAACAATTGAAGGAGAAGGTAGACCGTCTATTCAATGAGGGCCACCTTCGAGAGTTCTTAAGCAATCGAGCCAAAAACCATTTCAGAGAAAGGGACACCAACAGGAAAAACGAATAAGAAGAGTCGCAACATGTGATCCATATGATTTTCGGCAGGGTCGATATTCCACAAGGGCCTGTGTTCAAACGCACCAAAATATTCATTACAAGGGAAAAAAGGACCCGAGATTATGTGCCTGAAGGCACCGTATCATTCAACGATGAGGAAGCAGAAGGAATCTCTAAACCCCACAATGTTGCTTTGGTAATTTCTATCCTTATGAATAAAATTCAGTTTAAGCGTGTGTTAGTTGATCCAGGGAGCTCGACAAGTATAATTCGATCGAGGGTTGTAAAGCAGCTCGGCCTACAAGATCAAATTGTACCTACAACTTGGGTCCTGAATGGTTTCAACATGGCCAGCGAAACAAATAAAGGCGAAATCATTTTACCGGTGAACGTAGATGGAACTATACAAGAAACTAAGTTCCATGTAATCAAGGGAGACATGAGGTACAACACCCTGCTCGGAAGGCCCTGGATTCACAACATGAGGGCAGTCCATTCGACTCTCCACCAAATGCTGAAATTCCCAATGGTGGACGGAGTGAAAACGATATATGGGGAGCAATATGCTGCAAAAGAAATGTTCGCGGTCGATGAGGTAATACCGATATTAGCGCTTTCGATATCAAAGGTATAGGAGGTCAAAGGAGAACAGGAGGCCAAATAGCAACCACAGTCACCAGCCTCGATTCAGTTGGAAAAGCAGGAAATGGAAGAAGAGGACGACGACTACTGGATCCCTCGATCCTTCATTATTCCCGAAGATTCCGACGCCACCAAATCGACAGTCAAAGAGCGGGAACTTGTTATATTGATCGAGTACCCACCCGAACGAAAGGTATACCTGGGCACGGGATTAACCACCGAACTCAGCAAAAAACTCAATGAATTTCTTGTTGATAATATGGATTGTTTTACTTGGTCCAACTTAGATATGACAGGGATCCCACCAAAGATAACAACACATTGATTGAGTCTGGACCCGAAGTTCAGACTGGTAAACAAAATAAAAGGCCCATATACGAGGTAAAACAGGCATTCATCAAGGACGAGGTAACCAAACTTCTCAAAATAGGATCCATTTGGGAAGTAAAATATCTCGAATGGTTAGAAAACGTAGTTGTAGTCCCTAAAAAGGGGAACAAACTTAGGATGTGCGTAGATTATAAAGATTTAAACAAAGCATGTCCCGAAGACTCTTTTTCTTTGTCGAATATCGATCGCGTGATCGATGCCATGGACGGCCACGAGATCCTTAGTTTTCTCGACGCCTACTCCGGGTACATTCAAATTCAAATGAACCCGGAGGATAAGGAAAAGACTTCATTCATCACTAAATATGGCACATATTGTTATAACGTAATGCCTTTTGGACTAAAACATGCTGGTGCTACTTACCAACGCCAAGTGAACAAAATGTTCGAAGAGCAAATAGGTAAATCAATGGAGGTATATATTGACGATATGCTTGTTAAGTCCCTGCGCGCAGAGGACCATTTAACACATGTGAAGGAAACCTTTAACATATTGAGAAAATACAACATGAAGCTCAACCCCGAGAAATTTGCTTTCTGGGTCGGTTCGGGCAAGTTCCTCAGCTTTATGGTGTCGAATCGGCGAATCAAAATCAACCCCGATAAAATAAAGTTGAATGAGGACATCACCGTCTTGGATAGCGTTAAGGTCGTACAAAGATTAACAGGATGAATAGCCACCCTAGGCCGGTTCATTTCGAGGTCTTCAGATCAAAGCCATGGGTTCTTTTTGCTGCTAAAAAAGAAGAACAGTTTTTCTTGGACCTCGGAATGCCAACAAGCATTGGAAGAATTAAAGTGGTGCCTCTCGAGTCCACCATTGCTTCATACTCCAAAAGCAGACGAACAACTCTACTTATACTTAGCAGTCTCGGAAGTTGCGGTAATTGGTGTCCTAGTTCGAGAAGAGCAAGGTACGCAATTTCCCATTTATTATGTTAGGCGAACTTTAGGTGAGGCCGAGACCCGGTACCCACACTTAGAAAAATTGGCGCTTGCTCTAATAAGCGCCTCTAGGAAACTAAAATCGTATTTTCAGTGTCACCCAATATGTGTGGTGACCACTTATCCTCTTCATAATGTTTTGCATAAGTCCGAACTATCGGGCCGATTGGCCAAATGGGCTGTCGAACTCAGTGGATATGATATCGAGTATCAACCCCGAACGGCCATCAAGTCTCAAATCTTAGCGAACTTCACGCTAGCCCTCGTAACCGAGGTCGAAATGGAAATTTTGTTAAAATCGGGTACATCATCGGGGGTATGGACCCTTTTCACAAATGGCAATTCGAATATGAAGGTGTCAGGGCTAGGCATCGTTTTGAAGTACAATCAGGCAATTTATCAAAACTTCTAAGTTAACTAACAATGAAGTCGAGTACGAGGCCATGATTGCAGGTCTCGAACTGGCTAAAAGCTTAGGAGCGGAGGTCATCGAGGCCAAATGTGACTCCCTACTGGTGGTGAACCAAGTCAACAGATCGAATGCAGAGATACTTGGATAAATTTCAAGTAACATTACATTGGTTTAAAGAATGGACCTTACAGCATGTACCTCGAGAACAAAACAGTGAGCCCGATGCCCTTACAAATTTGGGGTCATCGGTCGAAGAAGACGAAATCAGCTCGAGGGTCGTCTTACAACTTTCGAAATCTGTGATCGAAGAAGGCCATGCCAAAATAAACTCCACAAGCCTAACCGAGGATTGGAGGAAAATATATCGAGTATTTGAAGAATGGGAAACTCCCATTTGACCCTAAGGAATCAAGGATTCTACGAACGAAAGCTGCACGATTCACTTTGGCCGAAGATGGAACTTTATACAGGAGGATGTTCGATGGACCGTTGGCAGCGTGTTTGGGACCAGGAAACACCGATTACGTCCTACGAGAAATTTATGAGGGTACTTGTGGAAACCATTCCGGTGTCGAATCACTGGTCCATAAAATCCTCAGAGCGGGATATTATTGGGTCAATATTGAAAAGGACAGTAAGGAATTTGTTCGAAAATGCGACAAGTGTCAAAGGCATGCGCCGATGATCCACCAACCCGGAGAGAAACTTCATTCAGTCTTGTCCCCATGGCCGTTCATGAAATAGGGAATGGACATTGTCGGCCCTCTACTATCGGCCCCAGGTAAAGCTAAATTCATCTTATTTATGACTGATTATTTCTCTAGATGGGTTGAAGAACATGCCTTCGAGAAAGTCATAGGAAAAGAAGTTATAGACTTCATCTAGGATCTCATAATATGCTGATTCGGAATACCTGCCAAAATCGTATGAGATAATGGAAAACAATTCATCGGTAGCAAGATAACAAAGTTTCTCGAAGATCACAAAATAAAAAGGATCCTATCGACGTTGTACCATCCCAGTGGGAAAGTACAGGCCGAGTCAACAAACAAGACCATCATTTAGAATCTAAAGAAAAGGTTGAATGGCGCTAAAGGAAAAGGGAGAGAAATTTTGCTCTAAGTCCTTTGGGCGTATCGAACAACATCGAAATCCAATACGGGGGCAACACCGTTCTCCTTAGCATATGGTGCCGAAGCTCTGATACCGGTCGAAGTCGGGGAACCTAGCGCCAGGTTTCGATACACAATGGAAGAGTCAAATCACGAGGCTATGAGTATGATCCTCGATCTACTAGATGAAAAATGGGAAGTCGCCCTCGTCTGAATGGCTGCACAAAAGCAGCCCAACGAGAGGTACTATAATCGAAGGGCCAACCTTCGCCACTTTAGACTCGGGGACTTAGTCTGATAAGAGTCACCCTCAATACTCGAGACCCAAACAAAGATAAACTCGAACCAAATTGGGAAGGACCGTATCAGGTCCTCGACATCATCGGGAAGGGATCCTATAAGCTTGGCACTCCTCAAACGATATTATTGTTGAGGTATGACCTTCTCCTTTTTTCATTTACATTTTATACTAACTTATTGCAGGTGTTCGATCGAAGGAATCTAAGTTCTCTCCAAGCATGAAGTCCTTAGGTCTGAAAGCACGCGTTGCACTCTTTTTCCATTTCGACCGGTTTTTATGCCAAATGGGTTTTTCCGGCAAGGTTTTTAACGAGGCAACCATTGTTCGTGCTAACTTAGAGTATCTGAGGCTTCTTTAAAATCAACCTCTAATACTTCGGGCATCCACCCTCGGATGTTATGTTTCAAGGGAAATAATTCATGTCAGCAGGGTCTCGATAGTAAAATTTTGTAAAGGACCAAACGGTCGAATGAACTGTGTCCATGTAGATTGCTCGAACCCTAGTGGTAAAACATGTACGCATGTATGTACTATTGAAAGAAGTATTTTTCCTCACCAGATAGTGCCTTAAAGAAATTGTTACTTTAAAAATTTCATACTTATGATTTATTGCGAAAACTGGATCAAGGGTCGATCGCAACCAAACTTCGAACGATCAACTTCATACTCGGGGACTGCCGCCCAAAAATTGGCATGTTCGAATTACTAAACTTCTAGATCATAAGACCTTAAAAAGGCAACCCTCAATTTTATAGGCCAAGGCCACACTACTCGGGGACTAACACTTTGAACAAGTTCAATGTGTAAAATAATCCCAAGAGGCAGATCCCAAGGCTACGGCCAAATTAACGCGGTACAGAATGTCCTAATTCCGCAATAAAAACAGGCCTTCGAATTCTTTATAAACCGGTTAAAAAGGCTACCCTCGGTAAAATAACCAAAGGCTTTGATAATGCCAGCCTTCAAAAAACTTAAGAGGTATCGAACTGTTCTAACCTTCGAACAATTTAGTACAAACTTGTGCTAAGGCACAAAAAAGCAAAGGGTTTCCATAACATTATATCTCGGAAAAACCCAACTGGTACAGACTTACTTCGTGCTAAGGCATAACAAATTCCTATCTGTTTAAATTTTTTAAGCCAAAAAGGGAAAAGCCATTCTCCTGAGGCCATATCGGACTGATTCAAGAGGCTAAGGACCATTATATTTTTTGAGTTCGAGAGTTCATCCTCGATCAACTAAAACCTAAGGGTTTTACTGCTTCGAGTTCGAGCAAGTGCTCACTCAACTACAAAGCCTATATTAGTTTGGATTCGGCTAATTTTCCTAAGATTCAAAGTCACAAACATATTTTTCACAAGGCAAGAAGTATATCAAAATTTTTTACAAGGCACATAGCAAATCGAAATTTTCAGAAGTCAAAAAATTGAGACAAAATTCAAAAAGAAAATTTTTTATATATGAACAAAGGTATTTATAAAAGACCAACCAGGGTCCTACACAAAAAGAAAGAAAAAATACAAAGACCCTAGCTATTCTCGGGGGCAGCTCCTTCCTCAATAGCAATTTCTTCCTCGGGCCCCTCATTGTTCTCGGATCCACTCTTGTTGCCGTCATCATCGCCATCATTGTCAGAAAAGGCCAATAGTCTATCATCGACTTCATGCTCTTTAGCATTTGTTATCTCTTCGATAAGATCTAACCCTCGGACATGGATCTATTCGAGGGTCTCCCCCCAAGATTGGCATTTTGCAAGATCGGCAATCCAATGTGCTCGTGTTTGAGCAGCATCGGCAGCTTCCCTCACTTGAGCTTGAGCAGCTTCGGCATCAGCCCGATAAATGGCCACCGTCTTATCAGTCTCGGCCTTTGCTTTTTTGTCCTCAGCTTGAGCCTTTGCAAGTTCAGAAGCCAACTGAGCATCGAGCTCTTCAATATTCTTTTCCCGAGCCGAGCACCTTTCCTTCATATTTCGAAGTTGGGTTTCGACTGACGACAACTAGGCCAGGGCAGTCTCTTTCTCAGCAGCAAGGCGGTCCATGCCTTTCCTCCACTCGTAGGAGTCTGCCTTCACTTGGTTGACCTCCTCTCGGAACAGCTCAATCCTCTCGATCTTTTGCTGCAGTTGTGATATTGAAATGTTAACCTCCGTTCCCCGAATCAAGACCATGATTTTTCAAGAGTATCATTACCTGTTTGGCCAGCTCGGTCTGCTCCTTATGAGCTTTATCCAATTCGTCTTGAAGGTCCTTAATCTCCTCGTCCTTTTGCCCGCAATGAAGCTTGAGGGCATTCCTCTCTTCAGAAAACCTTTGGAGATCGGCCTCGCACTGGATACTTAGAGAAAGCATGTATAGAAAGGGAAATGAGTTAGACAAAAAACAAATAAATGCTACATCAACAAAAGAGCTTAAACTTACTCGGTTAGGAGACGTTGGGCCTCTTCGAAGAGGTTGGATGCGTCATTGAGATCAGAGACATCCTCGAACCCAGTAAAGCAATCCTGAAAGGGATCCTCCTCACTGAGGACTCCGCTCACTTCGGGAGTCCTCAAAGCTTGAGCATCCCGTATAGCCTCTTTGGAATAGGAAGGAAGGGATGGCGAGCGACCTGCTGTAATTGCCCCAAATGAGTCACTTGGGGCGCTCTTTTCAACTCGATGGGTCTCGGGACCAGCCCCTTCAAATGTACTCGTCATTGGACGAGAAGCAACTTCGATCTCGAACGATTCAGGGATCTTGCCCAAATCCTTCTCCAAGGCCTCCTCAGCACAAGGCGGGGCCTCGCCAACCGCCACCGATACAGCGGCCTTGGAGGTCTCGATGGTTTTTCTCACTCGAGTCATAAGCACCGAGTCACCATCTTCATTTGTTTCTTCTTCCTCCCTTAATTCCCGAACTACATGGGCAGGGAGAGCAGCAGCATCTATCCTCGATTTGCTAATCGATCTCTTTTTCTTCTTGCGCTTAGGGTCCTCGGAGGTCGAGACCCTTTTTCTTTTATTGTCCTTCACCGGTTTCGGAGCCGGAGCCAAATCCTCCTCCTCACTAGACGGAGGCCTCAGGGCCACATCCTTGCTCGGGCCTGCACACAAGGGAATACGAAGGGATATTACCAATTCATCGGATATGTAAAAGAGGAAGCTTACCATGGTTCTTTGCCTCCTATCGGCCTTTTGGAAAATCGCGCCAATAGCGCTCAGCATAAGTAGAAGTCGAAGCTAGTTTTTGGACCCAACTCTCGAGGTCGAGGATCACTCGAGGCATCCAAACAATCGCTGCAGGACGAAAGAAGACGTTAATAAACCTGAGGAACGAAATAAAGCATGGAAATTAACAAGTTAATTAATACTTACGCTTCGGGTTCCATTTCTCAGGAAATGGAATTTTCTCCGTTGGGATGAGATCAAAAGTCCTCACTCGCACAAATATACCCATCCAGCGTCGATCTTTGTCCTCGTCGATGCTCGAGAACAATACCTTGTTTGCCTGACATTACAACTTGATCAACCCTCGAAAGATACGAGGGTTGTATAACCTGATGAGGTGATCGAGGGTGAATAGAATCCCCTCAGATTTGCTCATGAAGAATCAAAGCATGTTGACTATGCGCCAAAAGAAAGGGTGTATTTGGCCTAAGGTCACCTGGTATTGACCGCAAAAGTCAATGATGACAGGATCGAGAGGGCCCAACGTGAAAGAGTAAGTGTAAACACTTAGATACCCTTCCACGTGGGTAGTGATGCTCTCTTAAGGGGATGGGACCTTTACCACTTTTTTCCCCCAGTTGCAATCTCTCTTGATCTGCTCGAGATACCCCACAATTATCGAGAAAATGTATCTCGATATGTGCTCACGCCGACTAGGGACCGATGGAGGTTTCTTGGTCTTGAAATCGGATTTAAGGACACATGGGCCGGGAACACACTCTTCAGGGAGCGGATCCACCGGCGTTTTATCGCCGGCCTACCGTGAAGAAGAAAAAGAAGCTTTCTCTTTTTGAGGAACTATTTTGGATGTTTTTGCCATTTTTATGAGTTGAGAAAAGAAAAAGACAGTAAGATTTAGTGTTTGGAGATTGGCGGTGAAACTTGAAGATTAATAGAAGAGAAGAATTTGAGAGAGGTAAAAGCTTAGAAAATTGGATGAAGGAAAATTTTGATTCAATGAGGAGAAGACCTATTTATGGATTTACGGTAATGGTTCAACATCACTAGTGGCCGACCGCCAAGTGACGCTCATTAATGATTTGGGAAACTGTACCGATGGGACGTTTCAGTCACTTCCATCGCTTACGTCACGGGGATGACATCATAATTTATCGAGGCCGAAAAAATCGAAGACTCAGTTCGTTTCTTGTCACTACACTCCAAGAAATGAGGGGACTATCTATATACGGTTGAAATCGGGGTCATCCGATTTCACTACCTAATTGAGACCGGAGTGTTGCATCGAAGGTTCGCCTCGACCAAATCACAAAGCTGAAGCATCGAGTTCGAGATCGAAGTTCCATTCGAGATTGAGGTTGGCAGCTGTTGAAGTCAAGAGAGACAGACACCAAGTAATATCGGAGATGACTTAATAACAGATGAGTGAGATATCCGTAACTAGTCGATCATGGTGTAAATCTCGGAACGGATCAAATCTGTCACGCCCCGAAATCCCACCATCGGGCCGTGATGGCGTCTATCGTTGAACTAGCTAGACAAGCCAACGTGTATAGTTAAACTAGCATGAAAACATCGATTTAACAGAATAAGATAAAAATTGTTCACAACTTAACATCATAGATAAATAAATATGGTTTTCAAAACTAAGTAAAGACAACATAATACATCGACGCATAATTTTCCCAAAACCTAGAGTCACAAACTCACGAACTGTACAAAGTCTGAAAGGAAATACATGACTATCTCTAAAACTAGAGGAAAACAAGACAGAAACGAAGGCATAGGGATGGGAGAGACGCCAAGGCCCACGAACGCCAGCGGGTATACCGTGAAGCCTCTAGGATAAGATGGAAGACACTCCCACTAATGATGTCCTCCGAGTCCGGGTCTGTAGTCTGCACAACATAAAGAAGTGCAGGTGTAGCATCAGTACAACCGACCCCATGTACTGTAAGTTCCTAGCCTAACCTCGGCGAAGTAGTGACGAGGCTAGAACCAGACTACCAAGTAGACCTGTGCAATTCGAATATATATATATAAACAACTGAAAAGAAATACAAGAAGTAATCCATCAATAAGGGAAGGGGAACATGTTGTGGGGAGATAACAGTTTCATATAAGAAATCTTAAACAAAGAAAGGAACAACAAGGCCAGAATATCAATAAGGACCAGAAATCACAAGCTTGCACGGCATCACCCTTCGTACTTTTACTCTCGTCCTCACTATGCAATGTATAATGTAATCAATGTAAATCATGGCACGGCATCACCCTTCGTGCTTTTACTCTCTTTCCTCACAGTATAATCAATGAATATCGGTACGAAATGGTACATCGTACGGCACGGCATCACCCTTCGTGCTTTACACTCTTTCCTCACAATATCAAACAATGCACGGCATCACCCTTCGTGCTTTAACACTCTTCCTCACCCAAACAACAATCACAAACAAGGGCAAGGGAGTAAACAGAATAGAAATAGAAATCCCGGCAAGGGAACAATAACAGAAATCTCAACATCCCAGCAAGGGAGACAATATCAAACAATGCACGGCATCACCCTTCGTGCTTTACTCTCATTCTCACCAAGACAAGTGCACGGCATCACCCTTCGTGCTTTAACACTCTTCCTCACCCAAACAACAATCACAAACAAGGGCAAGGGAGTAAACAAAATAGAAATAGAAATCCCGGCAAGGGAACATCAATTAAACAATTAAATCCCGGCAAGGGAACAATAACAGTAATCTCAACATCCCAGCAAGGGAGACAATATCAAACAATGCACGGCATCACCCTTCGTGCTTTACTCTCATTCTCACCAAGACAAGTGCACGGCATCACCCTTCGTGCTTTAACACTCTTCCTCACCCAAACAGCAATCACAAACAAGGGCAAGGGAGTAAACAGAATAAAAATAGAAATCCCGGCAAGGGAACATCAATTAAACAATTAAATCCCGGCAATGGAACATCAATTAAACAATTAAATCCCGGCAAGGGAACAATAAAAGTAATCTCAACATCCCAGCAAGGGAGATAATCACTAAAGCAACAATGACCCGGCGAGGGTATGTTTTAGTAACTCTTTCTCTTTATTTCACTTTCATTTCACAGTTTACTCTATTACTTGAGCCAATGCTCCAAAGGATTCAACTATCTCATATATCTTCATCATTCGTGTTATAATTTGAGCCAATGCTCCAAAGGATTTAATTATCTCATATATCTTCACCATTCATGTTACAATTTGAGCAAATGATCCTTGAAGTTTAAAGATCACAATTCCCTTCACATGCTCTTTACAACATATAGAAATCATCAATTAAGCATGGAAGTTACAACAAAATCGGATTATTCGCCATAATAGGACTCACGGTCATGCTAGACACCAATGTATAGATACTCGTCACCATGCCTATACATCGTACTCTACAATTAGCAAGTAGCAAATAAGACTCAACTCCTATTCCCTCAAGCAAAGGTTAGACCAAACACTTACCTCGGGTCCAAAATATAGGAATCAACCCTCTAACACCGCCTTTCCTTTAGAATTCAACTCCGGAATGGTATTATCTAGGCATAATCAACTCAAGTATATCAATAAGGATTCAATAATTCAATTACATAGCCTAATTACCCATTTCCATGCATTCTTCCAAAATAACAAAATTCGATCTCGTGCCCGCTTGGTCCAAACACGAGGCTCGGATCAAAACCACGTCACCCATTCAACCACGAGCCTNTACTAACCCAAGAAGTTTTGGTGAAAGATGGCTTCAATGGATGCCTAAGGACCTTGGAGAAGATGAATTTCGTGAAAACTTATGAAAAATCCCGAAGCTACTGTTCTGGAAATATTTATATACCACTGGGCAAAATTGCCCTTCGCGTTCGCAGAAGGGAGGTCGCGTTCGCGAAGGGTAGACTAGACAGACCATCGCTTTCGCGAAAGGGTGAATGCGAACGCAAAGAGTAAAGAGTATGGGGTCCAGAAATTGGCCTACGCGAACGCGTGGGACATCACGCGAACGCGATGTAGAAGACCTGCAAAGCTACGCGAACGCGGTTAAGTGTACGTGAATGCGAAGAGGAAAAGAAGGCTAAGCTCTCAGGGTCAAATAACCCTACACATTCGCGAGGGAATGGATGCGAACGCGATGAAGGAATAGCTTAAAGCTTCGCGAATGCGAAAGAGGCGTCACGAACGCGAAGAACAAATGGGCCTGCAACTGTTGAAGCCAAAAACCAGCAATCTTCCTAAGTTAAAAATCACTCCGAGACACCTTCGAAACACTCCCGAGCCCTCGGGACTCCTAACAAATCACATGCACTAACTCAAAAACATCCTACGAACTTAACCGTGCGATCAAATCACTAATATAACATCAAAAATAACGAATCAAACCTCAAAATCACTAGTTTTTCTTCAAACTTCATAAACTTTCAAATTTAGAGTTTTAATTCCGAAACACGTCAAACGACGTCCAATTTCAACCAAACTTCATAGAAATATCTTAAACCGCATATAAGACCTGTACCGGGCGCCGGAACCAAAATACCGGCCCGATACCAACACATTCTAACCAATTTCTATTTCACTTTTCTTTATAAATTTCAAAAAAATAATTTCACTCAAAAATTCATTTCTCGGGCTTGGGACCTCGGAATTCGATTCCGGGCATACGCCCAAGCCCCATATTTTCCTACGGACCCTCCGGGATCGTCAAATCACGGGTCCGGGTCCATTTACCCAAAATATTGACCGGAGTCAAATTTACTCATTTTAATATCAAATTTTAGCATTTTTCACAGAATTTCATATTTAAGTTGTCCGGCTACGCCCCGGAATGCGCACGCAAATTGAGGCAACTACAGATGAGGATTTCAAGGCCTCAGAAGTATGGGATGGGTAATAAAATAGGTGATGACCCTTTGGGTCGTCACAAAATCACTGTAATTAGAGTTATATCATAAGTAGAATTCCTCTGCTATATAAAGAGGAGTTCTAATCATTCGAACCCATCATTGTTGAGAGAGATAAAAGCAATACAACTCTTTCTTTCCTTCTTACATTATTGTCCATCAGTTCGTTCCATTTTTTATTGTTCTTGTACTTATCAGTTCGAGTGTATCTCAACTCGAGGGATGGAGCTTCATTTGAATTTTGGTTTGATTTATTTATAATTCAATTCTGTCGTTTACTTTCATATTTATCAATCTGTGTTGAGTGAAATCACATTACCTTAAAACCACAATATAAGTTTAATTGTTATCCAAATTTTAGGGTAAACATTTTTATATCATAGAACTTTGGCTTTTGAATGAAAATAAGAGAATGCGTATTAAGTTTTTTATTCTTATCACATTTTTAAAAGTCAATTATCTTGTTAATTGCCTTATTGTGATAGAAACAGTTATGTTCACTGTTCATGTTCATATCAAATTCACCTTTAAAATCTGTGAGGCTTATGTTCACCCTAAAACTCGGATAACAATTAAACTTGTATTGTGAGGCTTATGTTCACCCTAAAATTCGGATAACAATTAAACTTGATATGTGATTTCGTCCAATATCAATTGATAAACGGGAAAATAAATGACTGAATTAAACTACAATATAAATCAAACCAGTATATAATCTGAACCTCGAGTTAGTGTATTATCGAGGTGGAAGTAGCACTAGAACGATACAGATAGAGCAATTATGATGAACAATAAGTAGAGTAATGAGCAAGAAAGAAATGATTGTGTAGCTTTTTCTCATTGAATTATCATCGTTACAAATGAATGATATTTCTCTTTATATAGTAGAGGAATACTAATTAAGGTATAGTTCTAATTATAGTAGGAATCATATAAACAACTGATTAACCGCTATAGATTTCATCCGTTCCGAGATTCACGCCACGATCCTCAATCAATCACGAATATCTCGCTCTTTCCATTACAAAGTTGTATCGATATTACTCGAAGTCTGTCTCTTCTGGCCTCGATTGATATCGACCTCGATCTGGGGAGAGGCTTCGATTTCTCAACGCCTCAGCTCATCGACGCAACGTCTCAATCTCGATCAAAACATAAAATCGGGTAGCCCCGATTTCTACCGTATACAGATAGTCCCCTTGTTTCTTAGAATATAGTGATAAGAAATGATTTGAGCCTCAATTTTTCTACGACGTAGGTGAACAGTGATGTCATCCTCATGATGTAAGCGATGAAAATGTCTCGTCGGTACATTTCCCCAAACCATTAATGCGCGTCAGTGGGCGTTCGGCCACTAGTGCTGCCGAACCGTCATTGTAAATCTATAAATATGGCTTCTTTTGATGAATCAAACCTTTACTTTCATCTTCATTTAAGTCTTCAACTCTTTTAACCTCCTCTCCTTCATTATTATTTAGGCCATCTCCGCTAGTTTTGAACCACCTGAACTCAAAACTTTACTCTTCTTCTACTCGTACAATGGAGAAAACGTCCAAAACCGTTACACTAAAGGAAAAAGCCTTCTCTTATTCTTCACGACCGGCCGATGATAAAACGCCAACAAAATCACTCCCTAGTGAGTATGTTCCCGGCCCATGTGTTCTAAAGTCCAACTTCAAAGTCGAGAACCCTCCATCGGTATCGGGCCGATGTGAGCTCGTATCGTGATATGTCTGCTCGATAACAGTGGTATATCTCGAGGACGTTAAAAGGGACTGCAACTCGGGGAACAAAGTTATACAAATCCCTTCTCCTAGAGAAAGCATTACTACCCACGTGGAAGGGTTTCTAAGTGTTTACACTTACCCTTTCACACTGGGTCCCCTCGATCCAGTCATTATTGATTTCTGTAAAAAGTACCAAGTGACCCTTGGCCAAGTTCATCCTTCTTTCTGGCACATCGTGAACATGCTCTGCTTCTTCTCCAGTATAATCGAGGGGCTGCCATTCACCCTCGACCACCTTATCAGGTTATATCGGCCCCGAATCTTTCGAGGGTTGATCAAACTGCAACGTCGAGTGACTAAGGCATTGTTCTCGAGTATCGACGAGGACAAGGACCGGGGGTGGATGAGTCAGTTGTTCGGGTAAGGACTTGTGACCTCATTTCGAAGGAAAAAATGCCATTCCCCGAGAAGTGGAACCTGGAACGTAAGTAACTCTTTACTCGTTAGTTTCTATATTTCTATTCTTTGGATTCATTTAACATCCTCCTTTATTGTGCAGCGGCTGCTTGGATGCCTCGAGCACCTCGAAGACTAGGTCTGGAAGCTGGTCTCGACTTCCTCTTATGCTGAGCACTGCTGGCGCGACTTGGCAAAAGGCAAATGAGAGGCAAAGAACCATGGTGAGTTTCTTATTTCGGAGGTGTCGGTCACATTTATGTTTCTTACTCAGTTTCTTTTTGTGCAAGCCTGAAAAAAGAAGCAGTTTTGAGTCCTCCGAGAAGTGAGGAAGAGGCTAAGCCCCCGGTTCTGAAGTCGGGGAAAGATATCAAGAGGAAGAGGGTCTCGGAGTCCGAGGACCCCAAACATAAAAATGCTCCAGCTCGAAGACGCGGGGGGAATGTTATCCCACTGACTGTAGAGTCGGTCCAATAGCTGAGAGAAGAAGAAGAGGAAGATGAGGTCGATGACTCAGCCTTGGTGATTCGATCAAGGAAGCCCGCCGAGGCCGCCAAACCTTCAAAGCTGGAGGCGGTTTTCGAGACACAACCTCGTGATGAGGAGGCTTCGATGAAAGTTCGGGCAAAGTCCCCGAATTGCCTGAGGTCGTGATTGTCCCTCTACCAGCAACAAACATACCGAAGGGAGCCAATTCTGAGACCTTCGGAGCTGAATAGAGTGCCTCGAGAAACTCGCTCGGGGCTTTGACAGCAGGTCACTCACCTTTTCCACCGGCCTTTTCCGAGGAGGCTATAAAAGATGCTCGGGCTCTAAGGACCCCTGACATAGGCGGAGTCCCCAATGAAGAGGATCCCTTTAGAGATTGTTTTATCGGGATCGATGATGTCTCTGAACTCAACGATGCATCTACCCTCTTCGAAGAGGCCCAACGCCTTCTATCTTGATTAAGTGTTAATTCTTGTTGTCGTAATTTTCTTTTACTCTTCCTTCCTTCTATCTAACTTCTATTTTTTTCTCATATAGGCTTTCTCCAAGTCTCGGGCCGACTTGTGCCAGTGTGAGGCCGATCTTCAAAAGCTTTTGGAGGAGAGAAATGCTCTCAAGCTCCTCTGTGGGCAGAAGTATGAGGAGCTCAGGGACCTCTGAGCTGACTTGGCCAAGTTCCATAAGGAGGAAACCTAGCTGAACGAACAGGTAACTATTATTTTAAAAAAATATGGGCTCAATGAAAGTGTGGAAGCTAACGTTTCTATATCTCAGTTGTAGCAAAAAATTGAAAAGATCGAGTTGGTTCGGGGGAAGGTCGATCAAGTTAAAGCTGACTGTCATAGGTGGAAGGAGGGCATGGACCGCTTTGCTGCAGAGATGGAGGCTACCTTGGCTCAACTGTCATCGACAGAAGTCCAACTTCGGTGTGCTAGGGAGAAGTGATCGGTCCAAGCCAAGAGGATAGAGGAACTCTATGCTGAACTTGTTAAGGCCCAAACTGAGGTTGGTTGATGTCGAAGCTGCTCAAACTCAGATAAGGGAGGATATCGATCGAGATCAATAGACTGCTGAGCTTGCTAAGTGTCAATCTCAGAGATAGACCCTCGAGGAGATTCATGCCCGAGGCTTCGACCTTTCTCAGGAGATAGCTCAAGCAAAGGTGCTCGAAGCTAATGCCAGGCTATTGGCCTCCTCCGATGATGAAGATGACTATGAAGGCAGCAAGAGCGGGTCCGATAAAGTGAGAGGCCCGAGGAGGAAGCTTCCCCCGAGGAAGGAGTCACTCCCGAGCATAGCTAGTGCCCTTGTAAATTTTTTCTCTCTTTTTTATTTTGTGTAGGACACTTGTTGGTCCTTTGTAAATATTCTCGTTCAAATAAAAATATTTCCTTTTTGAATTTCTGCTCAATTTTTGCCCTGTAAAATTTTAGCACACTTTATGCCTTGAATAATATGTTTAAGACTTCGATTTTGGGAAACTTGACCGAAGTCACAATAATACTGCTTTCATAGTTGAGTTCGAGTAAAATTCGGACTCGAAATAATAGTATCCTTTGTATTGAGTGAACTCGATGTAATAGAACCCTTAGGTTTGCATTGAGTGAAAAAGGAATCTCTAAATGTAATCGAGTGAGTTTTTACTCGATCTCGAAGTAGTGAAACCCTTAGGTTTGAATTGAGTAAGAACGTGTTCTCGAACTGTAATCGAGTGAGTGTTTACTTGAGCTCGAAGTAGTGAAACCCTTAGGTTTGAATTGAGTGAGAACGTATTCTCGAACTCTAAAATGTAATGGCCATTAGGCTCTTTGAATCGGGCCGATGGCCTTAAAAGAATGGCTTTTTTCCCCTTCTCGGCTTAAAGACTTTATGAGAATTTTGTTATGCCTTGGCATGAATTTTTTAACCTTTGGGGTTTTTGAGGGTTTAGTATTGATCGAAACCCCTTTACTTTTTATGCCTTATCACAAATTTGTATTTAAACAATTCGATACCTCTTAAGGTTTTCGAGGGCTGATATTATCGAAGCCCTTTTGATTGTTTTGCCGAGGGTAGCCCTTTTTAACAAGTTTTTAACAAATTCAAAGGCCTATTTTTATTGCGGGATTCGGACGTCTCCGAGCCGCGCTAGTTTGGCCGTAGCCTTTGGGTAATCCTTTTGGGCTTATTTTCCCAATAACACTTCGAACTTGTTCAAAGTGTTAGTTCCCGAGAATGGTGGCCTTGGCCTATAAATCGAGGGTTTCCTCTTTGAGGTCTTATGGTTTCGAAGTCAAATAGTTTGAACACGTTTATTTTGACGGCAATCCCCGATTATGGGATCGATCGTTCGAGGTGTAGTTTTACTTGGCCTTTGAGCCAGTTTTCAAAAGAAATCATAAGTATGGAGCTTGTAAAGTAGAAATTTTCATTAAGGCACAAGATATCCGGTAAGGAAAAATACTTCTTTGAATATTTCATACATGCGTACATGTTTTTCCATTAAGGCTCGACTAATCTATACGGACACGGTTCATTCGACCGTTTGGCCCATTACTAAGTTTCCCTACCGAGACCCCTTTGACACGAAGTATTTTCCTTGAAACTATAACATCCAAGGGTGATGCCCCCCAGTATTTGAGGTTGATTTTAAAGAGTCCTTGGATACTCTAAATCAGCACGAACAATGGTTGTCTCGTTAAAAACCTTGCCGGAAAAAACCATTTGGGATAAGAACCGGTCGAAGGGAAAAAGAGTGCAACACGTACTTTATGGTCCTCATATCTTTCTGCTTGGTTAGAACTTTGATACCTTCTCTCGAACATCTGAGAATAGGCTAATGTAAAATGTAAATGAAAAAGGAGAAGGTCATACCTTAAAAATAATATCGCTTGAGGACTGAGATGTTCCAATTATTTGGTAGTTGCTCGTTGTTTATCGTGCCTAGCTTGTAGGATCCATTTTCGATGATATCAAGGACTTGATATGTTCCTTCCCAATTCGAGCCGAGTTTTCCTTCATTAGGGTCTCGAGTAATGAGGGTGACTTTTCTCAAAACCAAGTCCCCGATTCTAAAGTGGCGAAGGTTGGTCCTTCGATTATAAAACCTTTCGATGCGTTATTTTTGTGCGGCCATTCAAACGAGGGAGGCTTCTTATTTTTCATCTAATAGTTCAAGGCTAGTAGTCATAGCCTCGTAATTTGATTCTTCCGTTGTGTATGAAAATCTGGCGCTGGGTTCCCTGACTTCGACTTGAATCAAAGCTTTGGAGCCATATACTAAGGAGAACGGTGTTGCCCCCGTACTAGACTTCGACGTTGTTCGATATGCCCAAAGGACTTCGAGTAGAATTTCTCTCCATTTTCCTTTGGCGTCGTTCAACCTTTTCTTTAGATTCTGAATGATGGTCTTGTTCGTCGATTCGGCCTGCCCATTTTCGCTTGGATGATACTATGTCGATAAGATCTTTTTTATTTTGTGCTCTTCGAGAAAATTTGTTACCTTGCTGCCGATGAGTTGCTTTCCATTGTCGCATGCAATTTCAGCAGGTATCTCGAATCGGCATATGATGTGATCCCAGATTAAGTCTATAACTTCTTTTTCTCTGGCTTTCTATAAGGGATGTGTTTCAACCCATTTAGAGAAATAGTCAGTCATAAATAAAATGAATTTAGCTTTCTATACCCCATTTCATAAATGACCATGGGGACATGACCGAGTGAAGTTGTTCTCCGGGCTGGTGGATCGTTGGTGCATACCTTTGACACTTATCACATTTTCGGACGAATTCTTTAGTGTCCTTCTCCATACTATCCCAATAGTATCCTGCTCTGATGATTTTGTGAACTAGTGATTCGGTATCAGAGTGGTTTCCACAAGTGCCTTCGTGAACTTCTCGTAGGACGTAATTGGTGTCCCCTGGTCCCAAGCATACTGCTAACGGTCCGTCAAACGTCCTCCTGTATAATGTTCCATCCTCAGCCAATATGAATCGAGCAGCTTTTGTTCGTAGAGCCCTTGATTCTTTAGGGTCTCATAGGAGCTTTCCATTTTTCAAATACTCAATATATTTATTCCTCCAATCCCAGGTTAGGCGTGTGGAGTTTATCTCAGTGTGACCTTCTTCGATTACTTACCCTGAGAGTTGAACGACAACCCCCGAGCTGATTTTGTCGTCCTCGACTGAGGATCCCAGATTTGCAAGGGCATCGGCTTCACCGTTCTGTTCTCGAGGTACATGTTGCAAAGTCCATTCTTTAAAACGATGCAATGTCACTTGCAACTTATCCAAATACCTTTGCATTCTATCCTCTCAAACCTCGAAGATTTTGTTTACTTGGTTTACTACCAGCAGGGAGTCGCACTTGGCGTCGATGACTTCCCATCCCAAGCTTTTAACTAGTTCGTGACCTGCAAGCATGGCCTCGTACTCGGCCTCATTGTTAGTCAACTTAGAAGTTTTGATGGATTGTCTAATAGTATTTCCTGTGGGCGGCTTCAAAATGATGCCTAGCCCGGACCCTTTCACATTTGAAGCGTCGTCTGTAAAAAGGGTCCACACCCCCGATGATGTACCCGATTTCAATAAAAGTTCCTTTTCAACTTCGGGTACGAGGGTTAGCGTGAAATCAACCACGAAGTCTGCCAAAATTTGAGACTTGTTGGCTGTTCGGGATTGATATTGGATATTGTACCCACTGATTTTGACGGCCCATTTGGCCAATCGGCCCGACAGTTCGGGATTATGTAAAACATTAAGAAGTGGATAAGTGGTTAATACCCATATTGGGTGACATTGAAAATAAGGTTTTAGCTTCCTAGAGGCGCTTATTAGAGAAAGTGCCAATATGTCTAAGTGTGGATATCTAGTTTCTGCTTCTCCTAGAGTTCGACTTACGTAATAAACAGGAAATTGAATACCTTGCTCTTCTCGAACTAGGACTCCATTTACCGCAATTTTCGAGACTGCTAAGTATAAGTAGAGTTTTTCATCTGCTTTTGGAGTATGAAGCAATGTGGGATCGATAGGTATCGTTTCAATTCTTCTAGCGCCTGTTGGCATGTCGGGGTCCAGTCAAAATTGTTCTTCTTTTTGTGTAGTGAGAAGAACCTATGGCTCTGATCTGACGATCTCGAGATGAATCGACCTAAGGCAGCTATCCGCCCTGTCATCCTTTGTACGGCTTTAACGTTGTCCGCGAAAGTGATGTCTTCGATAGCCTTGATTTTATCGGGGTTGATCTCGATCCCCCGATTTGACACCATGAAGCCAAGAAACTTTCCCGAACCGACCCCGAAAGCACATTTCTCGGGGTTGATCTTCATGTTGTATTTTTCAGTATCTTGAATGTTTCCTGCAAATGTGTCAAATGGTCCTCTGCGCGCAGGGACTTAACTAACATATCATCAATATATACTTCCATTGACTTACCTATTTGTTCTTTGAACATTTTATTAACTAGGAGTTGGTAGGTAGCCCATGCGTTTTTAAGCCCAAAAGGCATTACAATAGCAATATGTTCCATACTTGGTGATGAATGAAGTCTTTCTTGATCTTCCGGGTTCATTTGGATTTGATTGTACCCGGAATAGGCGTCGAGAAAACTAAGGATCTCGTGGATGGCCGTGGCGTCGATCATACGGTCAATGTTAGGCATAGGAAAAGAATCTTTGTGGCATGCTTTGTTCAAATCCTTATAATCTACACACATCCTAAGTTTGTTCCCCTTTTTAGGGACTACGACTAAATTTGCTAACCATTCGGGATACTTTACTTCCTGAATGGATCCTATTTTGAGAAGTTTAGTTACCTCGTCCTTGATGAACGCATACTTTACCTCAGACTAGGACTTCTCTTTTGTTTCAACGGCCAGAACTTCGGCTCCAGACTCAATCGATGTGTCTTTATCTCTGGTGGGACCCCTGTCATGTCTAAATGGGACCAGGCAAAACAATATATGTTATCAATAAGAAATTTAATGAGTTTTTTCCTGAGTTCGGGGGTTAACCCCGTACCCAGGTATACCTTTCGTTCGGGCAGGTACTCGATCAATATAACATGTTCCAGCTCTTCGACTGTTGATTTGGTTAAGTATGAATCCTCGGGAATGATGAAGGTTCGAGGGATCAAATGGACGTCATCTTCTTCTTCCATTCTCTGCTTCTCCGATTCAGTCGAGGCTGGTGGCTGTTGTTGCTATTTGGCCTCTTGTTTTCCTTTGAAATCCGATCCCTTTGACGTCGAAAGTGCCGATATTGGTATCACCTCATCGACTGCGAACATTTCCTTTGCAGCATGTTGCTCCCCATATATTGTTTTCACCTAGTCCGGTGTTGGGAATTTCATCATTTGGTGGAGAGTCGAAGGGACTGCCCTCATATTGTGAATCCAGGGCTTTCCGATTAGTGCGTTGTACCTCATTACACCCTCGATCACATGGAACTTAGTTTCTTGGATAGTTCCATCTACGTTCACCGGTAGGATGATCTCTCATTTAGTTATTTCACTGGTCATATTGAATCGTTCAAGACCCCAGTTGCGGACACGATTTGGTCTTGTAGGTCGAGCTGCTCCACGACCCTTGATCGGATGATATTTGTCGAGCTATCTGGATCCACTAAAACACGCTTAACTTGAACTTTATTTAATAAGATAGAAATTACCAGAGCGTCGTTGCGAGGTTGAGAAATTCCTTTTTCTTCCTTATCATTGAATGATACGGTGCCTTCTGGCACATAATCTCGGGTCTGTTTTTCCCTAGTAATTAATACCTTAGTGCGTTTGAACATGGGCTCTTGTGGAATATCGACCCCGCCGACAATCATATGGATCACATGCTGCGGCTCTTCCTGTTCATTTTTCCTATTGTTGTCCATTTCTCTGAAATGATTCTTGGCCCGATCACTTAAGAACTCTCGAAGGTGATCTTCATTGAATAGACGGGCTACCTCCTCTCTTAATTGTCTGCAATCCTCGGTTCTGTGGCCATGTATTCCATGATACTTGCACATCAGGTTGGGGTTTCTTTGGGAAGGATCAGTCTATATGGGCCTGGGACATCTAGTATCTTTGATTCTTCCAATTGCCGATACAATACCTGATGCGTCTTTATTAAAGTTATACTCCAACAATCGAGGTGACTCTGTGGGATCGGCATGCTTATCAAAACCACTTTTTCAATAAGTCCCTAAGAACTCTGTCCTCGATCAATTCTTCGATCATTTCGGGCGGAATTACGTCCAAGACCGTTGTTCCTGCGATCTGTGATATATGGTTGGTATAAGTCTTTGTTCGACTGAGGTTCCCTATTGATGTCCCTTTGATTTCTGGTTGCAGAGCTGTCCGGATATACGGAGCTGGAAGGAGCTCCTAATTGGTCATCATCGACCCTGATCTTCGATTGGTACCAATTGTGTACATCGGCCCATGTTACCACCGGATATTCGATCAAATTCTGTTTCAGTTGACGTGATGCTATCAAACTTCGTTCATTCAACCCCTGAGTGAAAGCTTGAACGGCCCAATCATCTGTGACTGGTGGCAACTCCATGTGTTCCATTTGAAATTGGGACACGAACTACCTCAGCATTTCATTATCCTTCTGTTTTACTTTGAAAATGTCTGATTTCCTCGTCGCAAGCTTTATGTCCCTGACATGTGCCTTTACGAAAGAATATGCTAACATGGAAAATGAGTCTATGGAATTTGGCGGTAGATTGTGGTACCAAATCATTGCTCTCTTCGATAGAGTCTCTCCGAACTTCTTTAATAGAATATATTTGATCTCGTCATCTTCCAAACCGTTACCTTTGATGGCGCATGTATAGGAGGTGACATGCTCATTGGGATAGGTGGTCCCATTGTACATAGGTATATCCGGCATGCAAAACTTTTTGGGAATGGGCTTTGGAGCCGCACTTGGAGGGAGCGACTTCTACACAAATTTCATCGAATCCATTCCTTTCAAAATTGGTGGTGCTCCCGGTATCTGATCAACTCGGGAGTTATATATTTCCACTTTCTAATCATTTGCTTCAATTTTCTTCTCTCCCGACTTAATTAGTTTGGTGAGCTCCTCGAGCATTTTTATTATTGCAGGATCAGTCCCCAGTTCGCTATTATTTGACCTCTCCGGTACTGGCTCGGTACGGCGGGTGGCTTCCGGTTCGACACATTCGGAGTTTTATGTTGATTTTGTAGCTGCGCAATAGTAGTTTTTTGAGCCTGCAACATTTCAAATATTACCTGGAGACTGACTCTTCCATCTCCTCCACCCTGTGCACCTTGGCCACCAGATCGGCTTTCTCTGCGTACACTCCCTTCGGGGTCCGCGCCCAGGTTCGCATTTAAAGCAATGTGCGAACTGACGTCGAATGGGTTGGCAACCGGTTCTCCCCCGAGATCAGCTTGTCGCACCTCGATTCCCGGCGCAATTACATTGTCGTTTTCCCCGTAAAATCCGAGGCCATTGTCACCACGAATAGGTGCTTTTTGTGAGTTTGACATGTTTTTAACCTAAAAGCAAAAATACTTGACAAGAACAAGCGTAAAATAGTGTGTGTTATCAGAATCAGTATTGAATAATCACTATTATCTTTAGCCCCACGATGGGTGCCAATTGTTTACCCTAAAATTCGGATAACAATTAAACTTGTATTGTGATTTTAAGGATATGTGATTTCTTCCAATACCAATTGATAAACGGAAAAATAGACTGAATTAAACTATAATATAAATCAAACCAGTATATAATCTGAACCTCGACCTCGAGTTAGTGTATTCTCGAGATGGTAGTAGCACTAGAACGATAAAGATAGAGCATTCTGATGAACAGTAAATAGAGCAATGAGCAAGAAAGAAATGATTGTGTAACTTTTTCTCAGTGAAATATAATCATTACAAATGATTGAAATTTCTCTTTATATAGTAGAGGAATCCTAATTAAGGTATAGTTCTAATTACAGTAGGAAATCATATAAACAACTGATTAACCGCTATAGATTTGATCTGTTCCGAGATTCATGCCACGATCCTCGATCAATCACGGATATCCCGCTCTTTCCGTTACAAAATTGTCTCGATATTACTCGAAGTCTGTCTCTTCTGGCCTCGATTGATATCGACCTCGATCTGGGAAGAGGCTTCGAATTCGAACTCAACATCTCAGCTCTTCGATGCAACGTCTCAATCTCGATCAAACGTGAAATCGAATAGCCCCGATTTCTACCATATACATTCAACCAAAAATACATGAATATACTTTATTGCAATTTTAGAAACTGAAATAATCCTGTATGCGGAAAAATCTATCCTCCACGCCATTAAGCTAACGACAACATGTGCAAATTAATGTCCATAGATTACTTGAAGAATGGCAATAAATGACAACTTTAGCTTCTCTCTCTTTTTTGACCATTTGGATTGAAGTAAAGCATCGAATAAAAGCATTACCTTTCTCAACAAGGAAATAAGGGATTTGGCGTAACAGAGTCCCAGGGTGAAAGAACAGAATAAAAATTGCAAGATCTTGCAAGAAAAGCTATCTAATAATGATAATAATAACTAAACAATATAGTGCATTATATTCAGGCTATTGTTCTCGTGGACTTTCTTGTTTGTGGAAATTATAAATATATGAACTTCATTGTCACCAATTAACGGCTTCACTTATCTGGGAAAAGGGTAATATTATTATTACTTTAAACTCATCAACCAAGCGTAATCGATGTCACATCTTGGGGATTACAGAGGAGGGTCTAATTGGACAAGTTCAACCAATTCAATATATGAAGATCTTGATCCTTCCTCTGGTTGGATAGAGGATACAGACAACCATTATCTACTTATTGATCTCCCTGGTATTCATAGTTCATTGCCTCCTCATTTTTGCATTTCAAAATCTCTGTTTTTTCAAGTTATTATTTGGATTTTAATTGACTTTTTTTTTCTCAGTCAGAGTAACATGTTTGCATATATTATTCATTCAATCATCAAACAGAAAGACTACAGCTCTAATACTATTATCATGATCCGAGTCATTTAATAACATGCCCATCAAAAACCAAAATGATATACTGTACTAGGTTATTTATCATAATGATGTTAAATACATATTTTTCTTGCTCTTATAATTTGTTAGAAGGATTCAAAAGAGAGGAGGTGAAGCTTCAAGTTGATATATTTGGCAATATAATGGTAAGTGGAGAAAGGAAGGAAAGTGAATATAAATATATTCGCTTTAAGATATCAACTAAAGCACCTGAAAAGTCAAAACCTGAGGATACAAGTGCAAGGCTTGAAGATGGAATTCTGTATGTTATCATCCCAAAGGAATTACCAGAAAACAAAGAAGGCGACGACGTAGCAACTGATAACAATTCTCATGAAGAGAATCAACAAAAGAAACCAGAGGAGGAAGAAACTTCAATTAGTGATGATAAAGATCAAAGTGAAAATGGAAAAGAAGAAAAGAGCGCAGAAGCAAGCGAGGAAGAAGAATTTCATGACGCAAAAATGGCGGCCAAGTGGCACGAAAATAATCTATTGGTAGCAGCAGCAAAAGAAACGATGAGAAAAAACAAAACGATTATTATAACAGCTTTGATTGCATTTTCTTTAGGTGTTTTAGTTACACATAAATGTCAGTCAAGTAAAATTGATTGACTAGTATCTCTACCAAAATAATGTTGTGACAAAGCACTCTGTACTCAACATATTCAACGTGCAATAAACATCATAGCGAACGCAGAAACTAAGTTGAATTCAGGACCCTATTGACAAAATACATCGGTAATTGTTGATATATGATCCGTTTATGTTTTAATATTTGTGCAGATAGTATAAGTTACGTTAGTTTTGCAAAATGCTTTTAAACAATTACAGTTTGACAATACCAATCAAATACTACCACCAGTAAATGTAGTGCACTTTACAAAAGTAAATAAGAAGTATCCAAGTCAATTGAGGAGCTAGCTGGGGACTCATTTGATTCTGATTGTAACAAGAGAAAGATCCACAGCAGAATAAGCATCAGTTCAAAGTTCATTTTATCTTAAAGGGACCTGATTCCTCATGTAATCTATCCACCAATACACAAAAGGCAAAAACACTGTGTTTACACGGTACTTTATCCGGGGCTTTTGCATCCGTATTTACTTTTTGTGCCACGTTTTAACTTATACCCGCTTTGTAAAAAATATTATATCCGTACCCGCTTTTGCGCATAACTTCAGCATGTGGGGCTGAAGTAGCAAAGGCAATCACGCAAAACTTCAGCATTCTAGTAGACGGGCTTGAAGTAGCTTGCGAACTTCAGCTCTAGGTGTAGTAAATGGGGAACTTCAGCTTTGTCTTTGTAACTGGGGAGCTTCAGCCTCATATGCTGAAGTTGTTGTCTTTATAACTTGGGAACTTCAAGTTTGTAACTGGGAAACTTCAGCTCTAGAGTTGAAGTTTTGTCTTTGTAATTGGGGAACTTCAGCCCCGTATGCTGAAGTTTCGTCTTTATAACTGGCGAACTTCAGCTTAACCGGTGAACTTCAGCTCAGCGAGGGAAAGGGGAGCTGAAGTTATTTAGAAAAGTGGGTACAAGTTAAATTTTATTTTAAAAAGCGGGTATAGGTTAAATGGGGGCGACCAAATAAGGTGCCCGCTCAATTTTTACACTTTATCCTTATTCCTTAAGATGAAGCTTCTTCGTTTTGTGTGCCTAAAGTGGATTGATGATAAAAAAATAAACATTGGCCTAACTCAACTGCAAAAAATTAGCTCATGATTTGAGGATTGTTCAAGACTATATAAAGAGCGTAATTGCACCACCTCACGCGAATCCACAAAGCACTAAGGAGACCAAATCCCCATTTTAGATATAGGTGAAAATAATATTATACTTGTAATCCCTATAAGCATGTTCCTATATTATATTTGAGGAGACAACATTGAAGAGCACTAGTACAATGAGGGAAATTTTCTCAAATTTTATCGAGCTAAACCCAGTTATTATAGGTACAATTGTTAATAATACTACATATATAGTGGAAACATTAGTCATAAAGTGGACTGTAATTCGAAGCTTGAGAGCACAATTGGTGCAATTAAAAATAAAACTTGACCAGCAAATAAAGGGGACAACATGTAGCATTGTACCGTATAATGTGCCTGCCTGTAAACAGGGCTCATTGCTATGTGCCTGTAAAACTAGTACGCGAAAAAAAAGAAAACTTTCAACAAGAATTTGACAATATGGGCATGTAATCTGACGGGCATAATTGAGAAAGGATCACAACAATCTATTTGACAGCTATGGTGTTGACGATATGGGGTGAAGAAAAAGGGGCCCCAGAAGAGAGAAAAAAAAAAGGATTCTTTTTACTTACCTTTGTTTCAAATTGGTTGGAGGTGCTTTTGACAAAAAGGAAGGGGCTATTGTTGGGCAGTGGAATCATGCTCCAACTCCAAACCAAGCATTTTCTTCCTATTGCATCACTCATGGGTTTAGTCATAGTCAAGCTTTCCACACTAACATTTTGAGAAACGAAGAGGGGTATAGGAACATTTTCAAACGTACCTAAGCTACCACTATAAAAGAATATATGCTCAAAAGTGAAATATATAAAGAGCAAAAAAACTTAACTATTTGGTGGCCAAAATGCGTCTAAACCCTATTCGTTTCTGTAACCTTTGTGTATATTGACAAAAGAGCTGCAACAAACACTAGTGACAGTAACAAGAAGATATTGCAGAGATATGGAACGACCTTACTCGTATCCTTTTTCCGTTAATGTCAGATGACTTGAATAAAAATATTTCAAATGACACTCATCTGATTGTACCATCACTAACTACTACTTTTTCTTTTAATCACATACCTTTGATGACACATCAAGGTTCTTAAACTGAGATTTGTTTTAACCTCAGAAGATGGCTTATCCATGACGTCAAAAAATAAAAGTGCCAATTTAAATTAACAAATAAGTACAACACGATCACTCTATCCACAAGTTCTGCTAGCGCTATTATATCAATCTTAAAAAGGGCTTAAGCACATAAAAGATTTGCTAAAATTGTTAAAATTTCGACTATAACTGAATAGGAAGAGAATGTATAACTGAAATCTAAGGGACTAGTTAGCAAACAAGAAGTCATAATTCGAACCATAGTATCACATCTTAGAGCTTCGAATTTGATCATAATTATCCTCAATTGTATTTTTCATAAGTACACAATATAGGAGGATAACTTGAGACAAACTCCATGTCTGCCTCACCTTAGCTCTCCACAAAGCATAAAGCTAAACTTAATTAATTACTTCACTCGAATAACTTAGTACTCCACACTTAATTTGTTGATATCTAAAATATATTAATCATTGAATGTCGACCAAAAGAATAAAAAGAAATGTAGAATAATGGGAAGTTCCCTCATTTCTAATTAATTCTAATTAAGAACCAGAAAGGAGAGAAGCCGAAAAGCAGAAGAAAAAAAAAATGAAAAGAAAAGAAAGAAAGGAAACTTCACGAGAGAGATTGGAATATAATCCTTCTCTCCATCTCTCTCACCTATCGAGATCGCATCACCATCCAATTACACACTCCTCCATAAACATTCCTCAAAATTACTCTTTTACTATCCCACAAACAGAAAAAAACCAAAAAATTGAAAAAACTCTGAGTTAAAACAAAAAAAGCAAAGGGCAAATAACAGACAAAGCAGCACAAAAAACAAACATAACAATAATCTCTTCCAACTCTTTCACTCTCGCGGCCACCTCCACACTATGAACCCATGACAACAATGTCATCTGGGCCGCCGGAGCAACAACCCCCACAGCAAGAACCGCCACCGCAACTAATCCGTAAACTTGTAGTAGAAATTCTTGACGCACGTAATTTATTACCAAAGGATGGACAAGGCAGTTCTAGTCCATATGTTATCGTGGATTTTGACGGCCAGAAGAAGCGGACTTCAACTGTGTGTAGAAATCTTAACCCGGAATGGCACGAAGCTCTGGAATTCATCATATCCGATCCTAGAACGATGGAGTTTGAGGAGCTAGACATTGAGGTATTCAACGACAAGAAGCTGAGTAATGGGAACGCAAGGAAGAATCATTTTTTAGGGAGAGTAAAGCTTTATGGGAGCCAGTTTGCGAGGAGGGGTGAAGAGGGTTTGATATACTTTCCTTTAGAGAAAAAGAGTGTTTTTAGTTGGATTAGAGGTGAGCTGGGTTTGAAGATTTATTACTATGATGAAATGGTGCAAGAAGTTGAGGAACAGCCTCCCCCGCCGCAACCAGAGCAACAGCAGCAGCAACAGCAGGCGCCACCGCCGCCGCAGGAAGAAGTGAGGAAAACTCCTGTTTTCGTTGTCATGGAAGATCCCCGTCAGAGGATGCTTGAAGTCCCTATGCCCACGGAGTTTGCCATGGAAGCACAGGAACAATCTCCACCTATTGTCACGATTGAGGAATCTCCCCCGCCAATGAATATGCCGCCGGAACAGCAGCAACAACATTGTAGTCACAGTCACAGGCATCATGAGGAGGGTCCACCAGTGATGATGAGTGTTCCACCACCTGATCAGTACCCACCACCGGAAGTGAAGCGGATGCAGGCGGCGGCGAGAGCTGGAGAAAGAATGAGAGTTTTGAGACGGCCAAACGGAGATTACTCACCTAGGGTAATCTCCGGGAAAGTCGTCGGTGATTCGGAGAAAATCTCGGCGTTCGATCTCGTTGAGCCAATGCAATACCTATTCGTTAGAATTGTGAAAGCTAGAGGACTTGCGCCGAGTGAAAGCCCATTCGTGAAGATCCGTACATCAAACCATTTTGTTCGGTCTAAACCGGGCATTATCCGGCCCGGTGAACCGTTGTCGTATCCAGAGTGGCATCAGGTCTTCGCCCTAGGCTATAACAAACAAGAGACGGCTAATTCAACACTTGAAATTTCAGTTTGGGATAGCGCGTCGGATCAGTTCCTCGGTGGAGTCTGTTTCGACCTCTCCGATGTGCCGGTACGAGATCCGCCGGACAGTCCTCTTGCTCCGCAGTGGTACCATCTCGAAGGTAGCGCCGATGACCAACACAAAGTTTCCGGTGATATTCAGCTTTCTGTTTGGATTGGAACTCAAGCAGACGATGCGTTCCCTGAATCGTGGAGCTCAGACGCACCCTACGTGGCACACACTCGCTCAAAAGTCTATCAATCTCCCAAGCTCTGGTACCTAAGAGTCACAGTGATTGAAGCTCAGGACCTTCATATTGCCCCAAATTTACCGCCGTTAACGGCGCCAGAGGTAAGAATCAAAGCTCAGCTAGGGTTTCAATCGGTGCGAACTCGACGAGGGTCCATGAATCATCGTAGTTCGGCGTTCCACTGGAACGAAGACTTAATCTTCGTCGCCGGTGAGCCACTTGAAGATAGCCTCATCTTGCTAGTGGAAGATCGTACGACAAAGGATCCAGTGCTGCTCGGGCACATAATAATTCCTGTGAGCTCGATGGAGCAGCGGCTCGATGAGCGAGTCGTTGCAGGTAAATGGTTTGGATTGGAAGGTGGGCCAGGTGGGTCCTACTGCGGAAGGGTAAACTTGAGGATGTGCTTAGAAGGAGGATATCACGTGCTTGATGAAGCAGCGCACGTGTGTAGTGATTTCAGGCCCACTGCTAAACAGCTATGGAAACCTGCTGTTGGTATTTTGGAGCTGGGAATTCTTGGAGCTCGCGGGTTGTTACCATTGAAATCCAAGGGTCCGGGAAAAGGATCCACAGATGCTTATTGTGTTGCCAAATACGGGAAGAAATGGGTTCGGACTAGAACCATAACGGATACATTTGACCCGCGTTGGAACGAGCAGTACACATGGCAAGTATACGATCCTTGTACAGTTCTTACAATTGGAGTATTTGATAACTGGCGTATGTTTGCTGATGCTGGTGATGACAAGCCTGATTATCGTATAGGAAAAGTACGTATACGAGTCTCTACATTGGAGAATAACAAAGTGTACACAAATTCCTATCCATTATTAGTTCTGTTACGGTCCGGGCTGAAGAAAATGGGTGAAATTGAAGTAGCAATTCGATTCGTTTGCCCATCATTGTTACCAGAAACATGTGCTGTTTATGGGCAGCCAGTGTTACCAAAAATGCATTACCTACGCCCACTTGGGGTGGCTCAACAAGAGGCCTTGAGAGGGGCAGCTATCAAAATGGTTGCAGCATGGTTAGCTCGATCCGAGCCACCTTTGGGACCAGAGGTGGTTCGATACATGTTGGATGCAGATTCTCATACATGGAGCATGAGGAAGAGCAAGGCTAATTGGTTTCGAATAGTAGCCGTCTTAGCCTGGGCTGTTGGGTTAGCAAAATGGTTGGATGACATTAGGAGGTGGCGAAATCCAGTTACAACGATACTTGTCCATGTTCTATACTTGGTACTTGTTTGGTATCCAGATTTGATTGTTCCTACAGGGTTTCTATACGTCTTCTTGATTGGTGTATGGTATTATCGGTTCAGGCCTAAAATACCGGCGGGTATGGATACCCGAATCTCCCAATCAGAAACAGTAGACCCGGATGAATTGGACGAGGAATTTGACACACTGCCAAGTTCTAGACCACCCGAAATAATTCGAATGCGATATGACAGATTGAGAATATTGGCAGCAAGGGTACAAACAGTATTGGGTGATTTTGCAACCCAGGGAGAAAGGGTCCAAGCCTTGGTAAGTTGGAGAGACCCAAGGGCAACGAAATTGTTCATAATCATGTGCCTAATTATAACAATAGTGCTATATGCAGTGCCACCAAAAATGGTAGCAGTGGCCCTTGGATTCTACTTCCTGCGTCATCCCATGTTTAGGGACCCAATGCCACCTGCTACTTTGAATTTCTTTAGGAGACTTCCAAGTTTATCTGACCGTTTGATGTAGTACAGAAACTACACTTTGCTGAGTAAATAAAAATTGGTCAACAATCTTTTTGTTGGCGCCAGAAATTGTGGAGAGGCTTGAAAAGATGGGATAAACATCGGTAGAAGTGAAAAGTAAGAGTAAAGGGGAAACTAACTGTTGGAATAAGGAAAAGGAGGGGAGTGGAGAGGAAAGGAAGCTAGACTAATGGAGTGCGAGATTTTTGAAAGGGCGGAGATTTTTGAAATGACAAGATTATTTTTTGGCTGTAATTTTGTCGTCAAAAGTATTGACATTGATTTCTATTTGACAAATATAAAACTGAAAGACAATGATATCTTTCTCTTACCGCATTCCAAGCTTTAGACCCAATTCTGTTCCTACTTTGACAAGCCTTCTATGACTCAATTTCTTTTAGTTGATTTATGTCAGATACACGCACATATATGATACGCACACACACGTACATAACTGTATGTAATTACTGAAATTAAAATATAAAAAAAGGAGATATTGATCAAATACAAATAGTTGGATCGTCTTTAGATCAGTAGAATTAGGTGGCATTCCACAGTAGTCAAGGCTACTAATTTTAAGTGGCGTTTGTTCTAAAAGCAGCACGTGAAAGAATCAGAAATTCTTTAAAATAATAAAACTGTGAAAAGAAAATTCAGAAGAAAAAAAAAACTAATAAAACTGGAAAACTTTTCTCTAGCGGTTTTCGGTTGAAAAAAGAATTTAGAAAGTCTAGTTATATCCTTTCGAAAGTTGAAACCAAAAAGATTTTTGTATCTATCCAATAGAAGTCGTTCGCCTCATATCTTTCAGCCAATCAAAAAATCGACTTTAATTTTGACTCCGAAACTGGTATGAGTCTAAGGTAATTACATATCAATTATCCAGGTTATAAAATTATGGCCTACATTGTTATGTCTAGACTCAAAGAGGGCTCTGGGATTAAATGTAGCGTGATTTGTGGTTATATCATCAGCCAATCCTGAAAATGCCTATACCGTTCAATATGTTAGTAATTCTTTTGTGTCCATTGCAGAGAAATAGGGCCATGGACGGAGCCTCTCAAATCTTGGTTTCCTATTTATTTTCAACACAAACTGGTCCAAATATTGAAATTGTTTCAGGTCTGTTAGTTGATACATTGAATTAGCCTTAAATCCGTTATGTACATAATGTTTAGCACAATTAGCATCATCATCACCAAATATATAGCATGACCTTGTCTGTTTCACTGGTTTTATTCTGTTTCAGCACGCGAGTGGTAAATTAAACTAGAAAGGTAACAAATGCAAGAGACAGAAGATAAGGGAAAACATGACGGTGCAACCAAAACTGAAAATAAGGAAATTAATGAGAAGGAGAAAGAAGATAAGCATTCGGATGAAGATGGAAAAGAAGATAAAGATGAGAAGGAAGGTAAAGATAATAAGAAGAAGAAAGATAAGGATGAAAAAACCAAGGAAAAGGATGGAAAAGATAAGACGAACAAGGATAAAAAAGAAAAGAATCCCGATGATAATAAGAAGGATTTAGAAAAACTGAAGCTTAAGGTGGAGAAAATTGATGCCAAGATGCAGGATCTAGAAGACAAAAGGGAGGTAATTCTCAAGTTGCTTAATGAAGCTGCGCAAATTGCAGCGAATGCAAATGCTGCTCGCCTTCCATTCGATCCACTATCGAGCCACTTGATGAAAAAAAAGAAAAAAGTCAAGTGATGTTTCTCAGTTACCTACTGTAATATTCTATGCTTATGGTGTGACTTTTAACGGGTAAATTAAAGAGGATCAGACAATGAACAAATGATAGGAAAATACAGAAAAGTACTTGTCTTAGATGTTAGACGAATAGACACATTGATTTTTATGTTGGTTAGGAAGGTGGAATTCTAAATCAATTTAACTATCTAATCACATTATCAAAGCAGAAACTGCAACTGTAGATTCTACTACATGCCCATTATTGGCTTATTTTACATTTTTGCTTCATTGTTAAAGTGCTGCATACCTCCGATATCTGATTGCTTGAACAACTTACTGAATAGATAGATGAAGATTAACAGCTTCTGGTTGAGTTTGTTATTAAACTGTATTTTTAAAATAATTCTGGAGATAATAAAATAATATTCAAACAGAAATGTAAACGAAATAAAAATCAATTCGAGCCCACTGATTTCACCGTGTTTTTTTAAGGAATTTAATCCCCTCCTAGTACCCAAGGTTATGGATTCTTTCCTCCCAGGATAGAACGAATTACACACTGGTGTAATGGTACTTCAAACCCCAATGTTTCAGCGAACACAAAGTTCGGTAGCTAATCACACTTACTGTTGCTTTCTTTGAAGTTAAAAATATGCTGAAGAAAGGAGGAGAAATCAGAATGGACTTGTATTTATAGTCAAAGTTGGGCTAAAATCTGAAGAGGTGCAACTCTTCAGAATTGTTGTTTTTGCAAAACGGCTATAGCATAAATGTCATAACATCAATGGCTATTTGCTCAACAATAAAGAGGGAAAATTGAAGAGGGTAGTTAATTTTCTGTTACAAAAACAGAAAACTGAAAATTGGATAATTGAATTGGATTTAATATTTAATATTTACTATTAACAAATAAATTTGGTCTAAAAATTAATCAATCGATCATTTAACCGAAGCCAAAGACGAGCGACGACGACGGCGCGATGCTTGCCTTCTTCTCAACTCTTTATGAGCTAGAAGAAAAATAATTGTTTATATACCTGTAGACAATAAATTTGCGTCGAGAAAATAAAATCAAGCCTGAAAAATATTGCAACAATCGTAGTATTTGATTTCAAATATTTGAGCGTTACAATCTCTATGAATCCTTTGATTCTACTTTTCTAGTATAAATTCAAGGGCCTTTGAGCTTGATCTTGAATTTGAATTTGATTTATCCGTCGTGAACACTTTGATTGTTGCCACGAATTGTATCACGAACAAGTAGCCTTGATCTTGAACGCCTTGTATTTGATTTGATTTCGTTCTTGATCTTGAATACTTGAATTATTCTTCGTTCTTGAGCTTGAACTTGATTGCATGAAGCTTGAAACTTGTAGAGAAATTTGCGGTGTTTGATCCTCGAGCTCTCTCTTGCTTCTTGTTATAACTTCTGGTTCCTTTTGTGAGTTATGAAGACCCCTATTTATAGTTGTGGAAGGGAGGAGTTGTTATAAGAACAAACTCTTTCCAACCAATCAAATTGAAGTGTGACATGACCGCATTTGATTGGCCAGAACATGTCACTTGCACACGTGACGCGATTTCATTGGCCTTTTTAATGTGACTTGCCATGTCTTGTCATTTTGACACGTGGCATGGTCCTATGGGCTCTTCCATTTAACGTGGCGTGCCACGTCATTTGACACGTGGCATCGAACTGGACCTCTAGGAAGATGATATATTGGGCCTAATAAAGTAGGTTTATCACTTTCGCACAATTAAATGGGCTAGCCCAATGGATTAAGACTTATTTATTAACCCATATGTGTTGGACTTATATAATTGATTCAATTATATTTGTCCATAATATTTATTTGGACTAGTATATTTAAAATATAGTCCAAATTATTTATTGAAGTTATATTCAATAAATTTTACATGCCTACAAATGCCCCCTACTTCAAGACTTGTTGAGGTGTAGACTTGTCAAAACCGAAAACAGGTAATGAAGTATTGGTGGTCTATCAAATTTGGCTTAGGTCAATTTAAAGCACAAAAGATTGTCCATGCGATTTTGTAATGTGTACACCCGATCAATTATTTGAATAATATAATGACCATTTAATTAGTATAAGACAAAATATTGAAAACTGTGATTTCAATATCAAAATTGTCTGCACATACTCTTCAAGAAAACTTGATTCCTTTTTTTAACTCTTTAAGTATAAAAACTTTATATGGAAAAATAGTTAAGTCAATTTTTGAGAAAAAATAACTTATAAACTAACAAAATACAGTAAAGGGGTGGTCATAATCATTTATAAAGCTACCTTGAAAATTCGGAAGTAAGGATATTAGTGGGTAAAATTGTCGCCTGACACATAATTACTTATGATTCCTTTTGGGAAAAGTAAGTGCTTCCTCATTGTGACCCAATTTCATAGTATTAAACTTTGCAATCCTTACAACAATCTGAGTCCATCTCGGATTCATTGTCGTTGTCGAATCACATTCGAAAAAGAATTGTAGTAGGCCCCTCGTACGCTCGATCCCACATCAATATTTAGTAGTAGTCACCTTTTGACATCTATAAATACAGTACACCCTTCATTCTATTAGCATCACTTTCAGCGTTTGCAAACCACTTTGAATCTATTTTTTGGCGACTTGGAAGCAGTGATGCGAAGGTAATTTGTTCTTCTTTTCTTGTGATTTCTTCCTTTATTATTTTTTGTAGGTCAAACAAGGAGGATGTGTTCTTGTTTAACGAGATAATCCATGCATGATGAAGACCTTTAAAAGCTCGTGGTCAATTTTTTTTTTTTAAAGTTCACAGTGAAAACCTTTAAAAGTTCGCGGCGAAGACCACCACACCGTCTTAGCTAAAGACTTCATTTTTTATTTGAAGCGAAGATTATTACACCGTCTAAGCTAATGACTCCATCTTGTTTGAAGATTTAACTTCATTTTATCTGAGGCATAGACCATTACACCGTCTGGGCCAAAGATTTTTTTTGTCTTAAGCGAAAACTATTACACCGTCTAAGCTAATGACTCCATCTTGTTTGAAGATTATTCATAGACCATTACACCGTCTGGGCCAAAGATTTATTTTGTCTTAAGCGAAGACCATTACACCGTCTAAGCTAATGACTCCATCTTGTTTGAAGATTTAACTTCATTTTATCTAAGGCATAGACCATTACACCGTCCCGGGCCAAAGATTTATTTTGTCTTAAGCGAAGACCATTACATTGTCTAAGCTAATGACTTCATCTTGTTTGAAGATTTAACTTCATTTTATCTGAGGCATAGACCATTACACTGTCTAAGCCAAAGACTTTTCCTTTCCCATGCTTGGTAGGATTATATTATGAATTTGAGGCCATGAATATCGCATTTCTTAGCTAAATGCTAATAAACACTTTTCTCTCTTTTTGCAGTCTAAATATGGTTTACTTCAAAGACAAAATTTCTTCCTCTAATTCTCAATGCCTTATCATCTCGGACCATAAGGGAATCAAGGAGGGGACAAGGTTACTAGTTGATAGGTCACTAATCGGCCAGTATAATGCAGCTTCATGGGTACCTTTGAGGGACCCACCTTATTTGGCAGACTGGACGCTTGAATACAATAGTCGTCCTCCCAAGACATGGGTGCTTCGCACCACTACCCATCATGCTTGGAATTTTGTGAGTACCTTACCATGCCTAGGGCGTTGAATCATTCACAAAGAGACTTATTGGGGCAATGATTTGCCGTTCGGCAGTGAATTTCATTACGTTCCTGGCTACTAGGAATGGGCAAAAGATGTCTTAAGTAGGTGTCGCTTGACACTGGAGGGTACAAGAATTTATGACGCCATATATGCTTCACTCTTCACATATGATCGTAATACGTACATTATGCAGGCTTTCTGTGAGGCATGGTGCCCTGTTACCAACACATTGCTTACCTCTACTGGGGAACTATCCATATCACTTTGGAATTTGTATAAGATCAATGGTTTGCCTATAGCAGGATCTCCTTACGAGGAAATTGTGTCAAATATTGAAGAGCTTACAGGCACATACGACAAGGGGAGAAAGTTTCTTCCCCATACTTGTGAACATTTATTTTATGCCTTCCATCGGCTCCGAGAGGTATGTAGCAACGATCCAAAGGTTTCTGCGAAAAAATGGGTAGAGTTTTGGTGCAGAAAGAAAATGAAGTACACTCAGCCTCTTTTAAGGAAAGAAAAGAAGTCTGCTCATTTGAAATCGACACACAATCCTACAGGGGTCCTAGAGGAAGCGGTAAATTGGTCGACTGTAGAAGAAGATCTGTTCTATAAGCTAGGAGTAACGGGTGACAAGAAAGACGAAACATACTTGGCTGTTTTTCTATCTTGTTGGTTATGTATTTTTGTGCTTCCTTCAAAATATGGTGACTTCATTCGTCCTGGGACCATTAAGATCACGTGTCATCTTGCTTGTAAACGAAGAGTTAGCCTTGTAGTCCCGGTCTTAGCCAGAATATATAAGGGTTTGAATGAGATTTCAAAGTGCTCGTTGCTTGATCCTGCTCAAACTTTCTTTCCAGCTCATTATGTGTATGGTTGGTTAGCCCATTAATTTTAGACTCATTTTCCGTATGCAAAGGGATCAGTTGTTCCTCTCATGGCCGCATGTTCCGGTGAAGCTGCTGCTAGATATTTTGGGAAAGAGGAAGCAAGGAAGCGTATTCATAACGGAGAAAATATCATTTGGACTTCGACAATTCCCCGTAGATCTGATCTATACCGCTACTATGGCGATGGTAAGGCGGATGAGTTTGAGTTAAATTTCTTTATGAGTATTTGCTCGAATTATCTTCCTTTGAGGGACGAAGTAACCTTTATTATTTAACCTTACAGCCCTCATCGATTTAGCCGCCAATTTGATTTTTATCAAGACACCCCTAGTCGCTTGGAGCAAGATTTTCGTGAGGCCTCATTAGAAAAAGGGTTAAGACTTGCACGGATTTGTGTGTTGACTAGATATAAGTCGAGGGCGGTATTTCCTCCTTTTGGGTCCAATATGAAGAAGTTTACATCGTCTAACTATAGATCTTGGTGGGCAAGGGCGCATGGAAGCCTTCTTGAAGACCACTTACAATTTTTGATGAATACTGTTGAGCCAACCACAAATATCATTCAAGATCGGATCGAGGATGTCTTAGTGATTGATAGGATTCCTGCTTTATAGTCTAAGGTAGTTGAGATGCGCGCAGACAGTGGACCCATGCTACACAAAGAATTTCTAAGAGAAGAGATTCATACTCCACTTGACAAAAGTATTATTCCATTTGGTGTAGTCGTTAATGCCTCTAATAAGCGCCTATCCCAAGAGGAGAGTGATAGCAGCAAAGGAGATCAATATTGGAAAAGGAAAAGGCCAAACCAGAAGGGGTTGTAGAGGTCCAAAGCGTTGATAGCCCTTCAAGAACACTAACAGCTCAGAACGAGAAGGTAAAAGAAAACATAAACTTTTCCTTTTTGTTATCCTTGGCCAAATGAATTTGTTAAAGTGTCCTTACATTTATTTATTTTTTCAGGTAACAACGTTGGAGCGTTGCAACGAGTAAGGCCACAAGATAGTGGTGAGTCTGTAGCAGGACCGAACCCACATAAATCATCTTCCACAGCTAAGGTAGATCAAGAGGCAACTTCTATTTCTTAGAATGAAATTAGGGCAAAGTTGGGTTCTGATTTGCGTGAACGACCAACAATTGCAGCTTCAGTTTTTGATGGAAATAAGGTTGTCTTGGATATTCGAAAGGAGTCTATCTTGAAGCTTTGGACTTCAATTCAGCGTAGGCTGAAAGGCAGCACTGCAGACAATGTCTCTGAGCTTGAAGAAAATACTAAAGTGATATTTGAGGCAATGGATGGGGATGATGTGGATATTTCCCCTTTGAGAAGCCTATTAGAGTCCCTTTTTGGGCTTGCTGCTGCATATAAAAAGACACGGTCGGCTTTATCTGAGAAGGTTGAAGAGACTGCAATATCAGACGTTGAGGTACACTTTACAAATGTCATGATTGAAGAAGAAGAAAAGGTTAGAGAAGTGTCATCTATCCGCCAGTCGCTAGTTACAGTGAAAGAGAAGATAGAGAAGCTCCGTGAAAACGAGAAGGACTTAGAAGCCCTTTAGAAGTTGCTGAGAAAGAAGTTGAAGAAGCCAAGTTAGGAGCCTCAACTACTAGAAAGGAGTATGACGTATGTTGCACTGCCTTGTTGACTGCTGATTACTTGGCCGTTTTGGAGAAGAAGAAGAAGTACTTGGAAGCTATGCTCAAGGATTTGGCCAAATACAAGTTGTGCTTAGATTAGGCTTTTAAAATTATCTCCCCTTTTATCCTTATGTTAGGTTGACCTAGTGGATATTTATTTCATCTTAAATCAGATTGCTTCTCTTTTGCTTTACATTGACCGACATTTATCTTGGTCGCATAATTTTCAGCTTTTAGTACTTGTAATGAAATATTCTTATCTTGTCGTGGGAGAGTTCAAATAATGAACGGTTTGATTTCACCACGTTGAAAATTTCAGATTTGCGCAGTCTCACCAAATAATTTATATCTTGGTGTATAAAATTCAAAATTATGAACCGTTTAATTCCATGGAAGCTAGACTTCAAAATCTAAGACATATCCAAAATTCGGAATTAAACACTTTGAGAATCATCCCAGATATTATTTTGAATCTAGCTTTAAATTTTGTCACGTCGACGATTTTAGATTTGCACAACTTTACCAAAATATTTGTATCTTGATGTAGGAATGTCTAAATCACAAACCATTTAATTTCATGGCAACTAGACTTCAAAATCTAATACATATCCTAAATTCGGAATTGAAAACGTTGAGAATCGTCCCATGTATTATTTTGAAGCTAACTTCAAATTCTGTCACGTCGACGATTTTAGATTTGCACGACTTCACCAAAATATTTGTATCTTTATGTAGGAACGTTGAAACCACAAACTTTTTAATTTAGTGGAAACTAGACTTCAAAATCTAAGACATATCCAGAATATAACACGTTGAGAATCGTCCCAGATATTATTTTGAAACTAACTTCAAATTCTGCCACGTCGACGATTTCAGATTTGCACAGCTTCACCAAAATATTTGTATCTTGATGTAGGATTGTCGAATTATGAAGCGTTTGATCCATTGGAAACTTAACTTCCAAATCTATAAAATATAAAAAATGCAAAACTTAATGCAGTAAGGATAGTTTTAGATAATATTTCGAAGTCAACTTTGGTTCCTGATATGCCGACAGTTTCAAATTAGCGCGACTTCACCAAAATCTTTGTATCTTGGTGTGTGAGCCTTGAGATTGTAAGACCTTTTTAATTGTCAAAAATTGAAATTCAAGAGCTTCATTTTCACTGAATATCTTGGGTCTAGGTCTCTCTGAATTTGAAATGTCATGAAGGTATACCATAATAACTTGAAAGTGTGGCAAACGTGAAGGCATAACGGATCCCCAAACTTCAATGCAAATGCTTGGCATACCCCTTAAAAGATATTAATCATTTCATTGTAGACACCAATTTAGCATAGCGGCTTGCCCCCTTTAAATCAAATGGGATCCAAAGTTTAACAGAAGTATGGTGTCCCAGCTCGATTTTCAAATACTAATTGAATGAATTACATTCCATCGTACTTCATTCGGACAATGATTGAGGGATTATGTATCTTTTGAATTTATGCGGCTGAACTCAGAATGAAACTCTGAGCTGCCTACGTACCTTGGTGAAGAGGATCAAGTCATACCGTAGTTCAGAATGAGTAGAATATTTTTTTGTATGTCCTAACTTTTGCCTAGGCCGCCTCTTTCGAGGTTTTCAACCTAGCGGACCCTTTTTTTTGTGGGAGTACACAGTTTAGACTCATACGGGTCAAGAGTAACATGCAGTTTATGCTCATGCGTTAAGGAGCATTGCAACTTCAAGGATAATACTTCTTCAAAAACTTTCCATTGGTAGGGCCGATTCTCATGCCATCTGCATCAACCAGCTTGTAAGCCCCACTTGAATAAGCTTATTGGACAACATATGGCTCATCCCATTTTGAAGTGAACTTCCCTACAGGTTTATGGGAAGTTATAATGGGTCTTCTTATGGCAAGGACTTGATCTCCTACTTGAAAGGATCTCGGGCGAACTCTT
>ML354043.1:126447-140594 GCA_005239505.1 Nicotiana paniculata | reverse complement strand
GTATTAATGTGCTTAGGAAGGTGTAGTCACTCTTATATCCAAATGTATCCTACCCGTCCCGCAACCTACATTACAACAAAAATAAAGTCCTACTTGATCCTAGACTGAATGAGCTCGATTAGTAGAGTATTACACTACGGGCAAGCCTATGGTGCATCTTTTGTGGCATATGAATGTTGTTTCTGAGAGCGAGTGAATTCTTTCTATCTTGAGTTCGTAAGTGTTCTTAAATTTTATTTTGTGAGGAACTAGCTCTTTGATTTGGTGAGGGCACATGATTCATGAAGGAAAGGTAATGTTGTTGACCTCTATGTTAGAGTAGTTAGTGAATTGTGAATAAATCATGGTATTTGTGAATCGATTATTGAGCCGAGGATGTCACACCTTTGTGCTTGAATTGTTTTAAATATTCTTGGTATAACGTGTTAAGAGATTTGCTTTATAAGTTCTGTACATGAGTGTAGTGTGATTGCTCGAGGACGAGCAAATGTTTAAGTGTGGGGTATAGACATGGAGAAAGCCAATCCATGCCCAATATCACATCGAAGTCAACCATGCTGAGAAATAACAGATTCACTCGGGTCTCCAGACCATCAATAGACACCACACATGACCGATACACACAATCTACAACAACAATGTCACCCACCACAGTCGACACATGAACATATGTAACTAAGGACTCACGGGGCATATCCATAAAATGAGCAAAATATGATGAAACATAGGAATATGTGGAACCAGGATAAAATAATATTGAGGCATCTCGATGACAAACTGAAACAATACATGTAATCACAACATCTGAGGCCATAGTATCCGGTCTGGCTGGAAGTGCATAAAAACGGGCTTGGCCTCCACCTGATCGACCTCCCCCTCTAGGGCGGCCTCTAGGTGCCTGATCTCTACCCCTAGCTGCCTAAGCGGGTGGTGAAATAACTGGAGCTGAAGTCGAGGGCTGACCCCTATGCTGAGCTAGACCCCCAAGAAGACGAGGACATTGCTTCCTCATATGCCCAAACTCTCCACACTCGTAACAACACCTTGGTGTCGGGGGACGGGGACTGAAGGGAACCCCTAGCACCGGGATAACCAATAGAAGAACCTAGCATGGAGAAACCCTGAACTGATGGTGCACGAGAGGAGCTCTAAGTTGGAAGGGCACTGAATGATGAGCGGCCCGGATGAGAACTGCGGGAACCATGTCCCAACGATGCACCACTCTAAACTGGGCGAGCTGGCTGACAGGCCTAAATGGGCGGCCTTTGCTATGCTGAAACTGACCTCTGGAAGGAACACTACCAAAGCTACCAGGTCCTTGAGGCCTCTTGTCCTCCCTCTCATCGCGCTCCTGGCGACAAACTGACTCAATCGCACGATCAATATCAATAACCTACTAAAAAATAGCACCCGATACCCTCTCTTTGTTTATAAGAATCCGGAGCTGATATGTGAGGCCATCCACGAACCCCCTGATCCTCTCCCTATCTGCGGGAACCAACCAAACAGCATGATGCGCTAGCTCTGAAAATCTCATCTCATACTGCGTCACAATCATATCATCCTAACGCAAATGCTCGAACTGCCTGCGCAGCTCCTCCCTATGGGACTGTGGCACATACTTCTCCAAAAAGAGAGCAGAGAACTGTTTCCATATAAGGGGCGCTGTACCAACATGCCTACGCCTCTCATTATCCTCCCACCAAGTAAAGGAAGCTCCTAAAAATTGGAAAGTAGTGAATGAGACCCCACTGGTCTCCAATATACCCGCCGTACGATGATTCCTCTAACACTTGTCCAAGAAACCCTGGGAATCCTCGCCCTTGACACCACTGAAAGTCGGAGGCTGAAGTCTACCAAACCTCTCTAATCTACGCTGCTCGTCATCAGGCATGACTGGAATCACATAGTCCTGAGAAGGTGCAACCGGCTGAGCTGGAGGTTCCTTCGGTGTCTGAAGTCCCTGAACAACCTGCTCGGGGTTACGACCGGCGGGAGTCTGAGTGCCTCCCCGGCCTGAGAAGTAGCTACTGTAGAAGAAACAACGACCACCTGAGCAAGACTGGTGCAGACGGTCAAGATCTGAGCCAAGGTCTCCCGAAGACCTGGGATAACAATAGGAACAGTGGGTGCCTGAGCTTGTCCCGCTGGAACATCTGCGGCTGTGATCTGGTCTAGAATAACAGGTGGGTCTATGGGTACTGCCCCAGCTGCTGCGCGGGCTACACTTCTACCTCTACCAAGGCCTCGACCGCGGCCTCGACCCCTCGTGGGTCTAACGGGTGGCTGATCATCCTGCCCCTAGCATGTGTCCTCACCATCTGTGAGAGAATGAAACAACAGAAGTTCAGTTACCAGAATCAACAGATTCGCACGACAAGAATTCAAGAATGTGAGATTTTTCCTAAAGGTTCTGCAACCTCTCGAAGATAAGTACAGATCGTCTCTGTACCGATCCGTAAGACTATACTAAACCTGCTCATGACTGGTAAGACCTATGTAACCTAGGCTTTGATACCAACTTGTCACGACCCCAAACCACCCCGGCCAAGTGGCGCCTATCACAGTACTAGGTTAGCTGATACGACATCTATATCATAAAAGACCTTTTTCATCAGTTCATTTACTAATCAAATATTATCATAAATGTTCCATTTAAACATTTCAAATCAAGCGAAAATATGTAAAACATTAAAACACTGTCTGATCTCGGAGTCACTAGTCACGAGCAACTAGAATACAAGTCTGATAATATCTACTCAATACAAGATGAGTCTGATAAAAAAAACAAATACTAAAAGATAGGAAAGAGAAAAGGAAGGGTGCGGATGCCGTGCAGCTACCTCGCTAACTCAGGGATACTCTGAAGAAGGTGATCAACACTCACTTGGATGCCCTGGCACCTGGATCTGTAGGGAGTAACGTGAGTACGCCAACTCAGTAAGTAACAATTATAACTAAAGACTGAGTGCAGTGACGAGTTATTAAAATCACATATATCTAAAAACATATAAACCTCAGTGACAATAACAAGATCAAATCAGTAATTAAATTCAGAGTATCTCGTAAAACTCGAGTTTCAATGAAAGTCGTCTAAAACAATTTGTTAAACATTTTCAATAGAGGGTCAGTATAAAAGTAGAGTGAAAAAAACAGTAATTTCATAAACAAGCCCCTAGGGCAAAGTATCACTCATATATAGCCCCTCGGGCAAGTCTCTCAGTCACTCATAATTCAACACTCATCAATCAACACTCACGCTCAATATGTACCTGTGCTCAATGGAGTTGTGCAGACTCTGGAGGGGCTCCTACAGCCCAAGCGCTATATCGCTGTGACTTGCAGCCTGACCTAATATCGCTGCGGCGTGTAGCCCGATCCAATATATCGCTGCGACGTGCAGCCCGATCCATATATGTATATATATACCGCTGAGGCATGCAGCCCGATCCATATATGTATATACAACGCTGCGGCATGCAGACCGATCCATAAATATCCTCACAATCTGACTCCCAGCCTCACTCAGTCATCAACCTCACAAGTAATTCGGGCATTTTAGTACAAAACTCAGGGGACTTACCCCAAAACAACTTTCATATATTTAAAAGAGTGATGAACAAAATTAAACGATAAACAGGTATAGATCATGACTAAGGATATGCTTTCTATCAAAACAGTGTGACGATAGTAGTAAAAATAAGCCTGAGGGTCCAAATAGTACGACACAAGTCCCCAAACATGGCATTCAACCCAAGTTAACAGAATCATTTCTAAAACACATAGATATCATATAGAGTTTATCAAAATAGGCAACTCTACAGTTTCCACGGGACGACCAAGTTACAATCCCTACTAGTGCATGCCCATACGCCTATCACCTAGCATGTGCGTCACCTCATTTATCAAAATAGTACGAAATTTTGGGGTTTCACACCCTCAGGTCTAGATTTACAATCGTTACTTACCTCCAACCGGACGAAAATCTACTCCGCGATGCCTTTGCCGCTTGATTCGGCCTCAAATCACCCATAATCTATCCAAAATCAGTATCATAACAATAATGCATGTTAAAGGAACAAATCCCACGCGAAAGTTATCAAATTATATCAAAATCCCCGAAATTGGCAAAACCCGACCCCCGCGACCACATCTCGGAATCCGATAAAAACTACAAAACTAGAATCCTTATCCTCTCACGAGTCCATACATACCAAATTTACCAAAATCTAACTTCATTTGACCCCTCAATCACCCTAAATTAACTCTCAAGTCCAAGCCATAATTCTTCAATTTTGACCCCTAATTTCTACAAATTTCATGCTTAATCCACTGAAAATCCCCATAGAATCGAGTTTTAGGTTCAAAAGCATTACCTCATAGAGTTTCCTCTTGAATCCCTCTTCAAAATTCTCCAAAAGACCAAAACTGAGTTGAAATTGTGAAGAATGGCGAAAAATTCGCGAAGGGTCCTTTATACTTCCTGCCCAGCCTTTTCGCATCTGCGGTCCAAATACCGCATCTGCGATCTCCGCTTCTGCGCTCATACGCCCGCATCTGCAGACTTCACTTAAAGACCCCAGTCCACACTTGCGATTGATCCTTCGCACCTGCAGGCTCGCAGGTGCGACCACTCATCCGCTTTTGCGATACAACCCCAGGTCTCCAAACTACGCAGTTGCGATAACTTTCCGCACCTGCGATGCTCGCACATGCGGTTCCCCATCCGCAGGTGCGGGCACACTAGACAGCAACAACAGTTGCATTCTTTCCAAGTTCAGACTCCCCATTAACCATCCGAAATCAACCTGAGGCCCTCGGGACCTCAACCAATTACACCAATAGGTCCCATATCCCTATATAAACTTAGTCGAACCTTCAGAACACCCAAAAAACACCGAATTAACCCCGAATCCAAGCCTAAGAACTTCTAAACTTCCAAAATTCGCCAACGATGCCGAAACCAACCAATCCACGTCCGAATTACCTGAATTTTAGCGCACACGTCACAAATGACACTACGAACCTATTCCAACTTCCGGAACTACGAATTGAACACCAAATCAAATGAAATTTTCAAGAAAACTTTGAAACTTCTATTTTCACAACCAGACGTCCGAATCATATCAAACCAACTCCGTTTTCCCTCAAATTTCACAGATAAGTCATAAATATGATATTGGACCTATACCGGGTTCCGAAACAAAAATACGGACACGTTATCTAAAAAGTCAAGCTTTGGTCAAACATTTCAAATTCATTAACCCTTTAACTTTCAAATTTGAATAAAGTCCAATACCTCGGGCTAGGGACTTCCGAATTCGATTCCGGACATATGCCCAAGTCTCAAATCATGGTACGGACCCACCGGGACCGTCAAAACACGAAACTGGGTCCGTTTACTAAGAGTGTTGACCGAAGTCAACTCAAATGAAGTTTTTAGGCAAAAAATCTTTTTTTCATAGTTTTTAACATAAAAGCTTTTCGGAAAGATGCCCGGACTGTGCATGCAAATTGAGAAAGGCTAAAACATGATTTTTAAGGCTTTGGACCACATAATTAGGTTTCAAAACAGGAGATGACCTATCGGGTCATCCTATGGCCAAACACTTATTTAAAAAAAAGTGAAAATTTTTCGAAAAAGTGAAAAATTTCTTATGTCCAAACGGGTTGTTAATCAGGGGTGGAGCCAATGTTCTGGCTATGGGTTCGGCGAAGTAATAAATTTGGTTCAAACCTTGTATTTTTCTTAAAAGTTTTGTTGATTACGTACACCCAGTAAATTAAGGCTTAGAATTCCGAACTCATAAGCTTGAAATCCTAGCTCCGCCTGTGCTTCACGCTTAATGCCATGCTATACTCGTATCAAATATGTGATCAACTAAGTTTCAATCTGACTTTATATTTTTTAAGTAATTAAAGTTGTAGCATACGTCATCTATTATATGTTCTCTTTAGTTAAAAGTCAGCATGTTTGTTAGAATATTCAATGATATTCTTCTCAAGCAATAATGATTCTGGCTTGTGCATCATAAAAGAAATGTACTACATATACCAATTCTTACTCTTAAACATGAAATAAATAATATTTATTGAACATAATTGGTGATTTGCCCAGAATGATATAGAATATCTTTTCATTGTTTTAGTATTTCATGGTTATTCACATGCTTTCTTCGACTTATATTTGTCAGCACATATTTTTCTTTGCCCTATCCATGTCGTATATCGGGTTTACTACCAGTCACAAAGTGATAGATTTTGATATTTTTACCGGAGAAAGGCCAAAAATAACCCAAACATATGAAAAATGTCTCAAAAATATCCTCCTTTCACTTTTTGGTCTTAAAATATTGTTAACCTTTGTTTTTGGCACATGGATACCCCTTAAACTAACTGACTAAATCTTTGTCAAGTTGGATATTTAAATAGTTACGTGGCCTATTATGATTTGCCTCATTTTTTAATTCAGAATTAAAATAATACCCACCCATTTTTAACCCTTGAACCCCGATCCTTCTGACACAAGATTAGATTAAAAGTGAGTTGTAACGACCTCACCGGTCGTTTTGCTTCCTAGAACCCCGTACCCTTAAATAAGACTTCCCAAATTTTATTTTATTGATTTATGACTTGCGGGGATGGTTGGTTCAGGATTTGGAAGAGTTTAGGTTGAAATTGGAACACTTGGTTCCTTAAGGTTGGCATAAAAGGTTAATTTTGACTTCGATCAATATTTTGAGTAACAAACCTCAGAATCAGAATTTAATGGTTCCGATAGGTTCGTATGATGATTTCGGACTTGGACGTACGTCCGGAACGGGTTTTGGATGACCCGAGAGTGTTTCAGCGCCAAATAGTGAAAATTGGATTCTTGAAGTTTCTTAAGTTCTATAATTGTGGTTTGGAATGTGTTTTGATGATATCAAGGTCCAAATGGTATTCTGAGACTGAGAATAGTTTTTTAATGTCATTTATGACTTGCACACAAAATTTGGTATCATTACGAGTAGTATAAGTACGTTTCGGCGTGTTGGAAGTAGATTTAAGAACTCAAAGTTCATAAGTTTGATTTAATTGGTTTTATGGTGTGATTCTTTGATTTAATGTTGTTTCGGGCGTTCTGAAGGTTCGAGCAAGTACATTTTCTGATTTAGAACTTGTTGGTATGTTTGGACGGGGCCTCGGGTGCCCCGGATGCCATTCAGACGTCGCGCGAGGGGAGTCCAAGCTCAAAATGAGCTGATGGTGCACCAGTTCTGGTGCGATCACATCTGCGGTTGGCCAGCCGCAGGCGCGAGACTGTAGAAGTGGTCGATCCTTCATAGGTGAGGCCCAAGGGGAGGATCCCAGGAACCGCATATGCGGCTCCTCTTCCGCAGAAGCAGAACAACAGAAGCGGCCCCAGACCGCAGATGCGACCCCCAGTCAACCTGGCTAATTCTGCAAATGCGGACCTTCCCTCACAGAAGCGAGAGCGCAGATGCGGTCCCCTAACCGCAGGTGCAGAAACCGCTGAGAGCATTCTTGAATTGGAAGTAGGCTCGAAACGAGGTAAGTCTCTTTTCTAACCTTGTAAAAGGGAATTGTCCCCATAGGTGAAGTAATTAACTTTGTACTACTAATTGTGGGGGCTACGTACGCACGAGGTGACGAGAGTCCGTGCGTAGCTACTATTATAATTAAGTCCAGGTAGCCTAGGACCCTAAAGCATGCTTACTTGTCATACTTGAAACTTTATTGTAAATTTAACTTGCTTAGGTCTTATCAATTGGTAAATAAATTCTGATAGATGGAACAATATCTTCTTGACCATTAAAGAGAAGTTGACTTTTCTTGCATACTTGTTTTCTCGATAAATTCTCGATTTGACTGCTTGACGTGCTTAATTGCACTGAGCACGTCGCATGTATGATCCGCGAGCAGGGTAATAGATGCATCTATGGTTCGCGCCGTTCGACCCTTCGGCAGTGCACATTTTATTTTTATGTTAGATCGGGTCATACGCCCACGGCACTATCTGCGTATGCTATTTGCTTGGCACTACTGTGACTTGAATTGTTTAAAATTCCTTAGAACACAATTTTTCAACTAAAATAATAAGAATTTATGTATATTTATATTTATGGAAAAACTTTTTATTTTCTGCTATTTAGCCTTGATATCCATGCTTAGTCACACGCTTAAGTATGTTGTTTGGCCCTAGTAACTGTCAAGTTGACCCCTCATCACTACTTCTTGGAGGTTCAATGGGATACTTACTGAGTATATAATGTTTATGTACTCAACTTAATTGTACAGGTTTTGAGGTAGGTGCATCTAGATACCAGTCCGAAGCGCGTTCTTGATACCCGGACAAAGATTCACGGTGATTTGCTTCTTCTTATGTCGTTTGGCAGCACGTTGGAGTATTTCTTTTGCTTAAATTGTCTATTCTATTTCAGGAAGTAGGGTAGATGTATTCTTTTGTTCATTCTACTAGATGCCTTTATACTTGTGACACTAGTTTCTGGCACACAATTGGTAGACTATTCTTTTGGGGATGTAATTATTTAAACTTGACTTCTTTTGATCTTTGCAATCTAATTTTCCTTTGTCATTTGCTATTTTCAAATGCTTAGTGATTTAACTTAAGATATTGTTGGAAAGGGTTTTAATAAAATAAATGGGACTCGCTAGATGAATTGTGTTGGCTTGCCTAACATCGGTGTTGGGCGCCATCACGACCTAGAGTAGAATTTGGGTCGTGACAACATGGTATCAAAGCTCTAGGTTCACGTAGGTCTCACAAGTAATGGGCAAACCTTATAGAGTCTTGCGGATCGGTACAGAGACGTTTGTATTTATGTTCAAGAGGCTATTAGGTGTTAGGAAATTTCTCTTTATTCATCTTCTATCGTGTAGTTGATGGTATACTAAATTTCACTCTTCTATTCTCTCACAGATGGTGAGGATGCATACAACCGACGTTCCAGACCCAGGAGGAGCCGCTCCCCCCATTTCTAGAGGTTGAGGAAGAGGCCAACGGAGGGCACCAACCCGAGGTAAGGGACGAGGGCGTCCCAGAGCTGCCCCAGTTGCACCACCAGTGGATCCAGTAAAGGATCCTATTATTGAGAAGCAGGGCGAGGTTCCCGCAGATGATCCTTCCCCAGTGGATTTCATGACAGCGCTGGCTTTCAGGAGGTCATGGGCCGTATGATGCGGCTCATGGACACTATGACCTAGGCCGATTTATTTCCAGCGGACCTGGCCACCTCTCAGGAGAGAGGGGGAGCACATACCCCTGCTGCCTAGGCCCTGGGACATGCAGCTATCGTATATCAGACTCCCGGTACACTACCCACGGGTGGGGCCAAACTAGTTGCAGCATTAGCACCTGAGCCTAGACCAGCTGCGGACGGCGATCCACAGAAGTTATTAGACATATGGACTAGACTATACCCTCCTGTCTTTGTGGGGAAAGCGTCATGAGGATGCTCAGGATTTCATTGATAGGTGCAAGGACAGACTGCACAACATGAGGATACTGGAGTCTTATGGGGTTAACTTAACTACTTTCCAGCTAGAGGGCAGGGTCCGTAGGTGGTGGCAGCCTTATGTTCTTGGTAGACCAGTGGGGTCTCCCCTATCACTTGGGATCAGTTCACACAGTTTTTTTGGACAAGTATATCCCACCCTCCGAAAGGAAAGAGCTGCGGTACTAGTTTGGCAGCTTGAGCAAGGTCAGATGTCAGTAAGCGACTATGGGGCGAGGTTTTCTGAGTTGTCTCGTCATGCACTTATGATACTTCCTACGGATGCAGAGAGAGTCCGAAGGTTTGTAGGAGGGTTACACTCTGGTATTAGGGACAATATGGCCTGATAGGTGGAGATGGGGACTCCTTGTCGGCTAGTAGTGGAGATCGCTCGAAGGATTGAGGGCTATCGTCTGAGGAATGGAGAGTAGGGACAGCAAGATAAGAGGGTTAGGTTTTTTGGAGATTTTAGAGGTGCTCCGGATAGGGACAAAGGTCAATTTGGGAGGGGCCAGCCCAGCATGCCCCCATATTCAGCACCACCACAACCTCCTCGAGGTGCTCCAGTGAGGCCTTATTTCAGTGTGATGCTGGAGAGTTCTTACCGCTAACCATCTATTCAGGTTTCCTCTGGTAGGTATTCTGGTCATCAGGGTTCTTCCAGCGCCTATTTCAATGCCATGCTAGAGAGTTCACACCGCCCCCCAGCCATTCAGGGTTCCTTCGGTGGGTGTTTCGGCCACCAGGGCCAGTCTTCAGGGCAGCAGTCTATGGTGCCGAGAGGTTTTTATGAGTGTGGGGTTCCAGGCCACATGAGGAGGACTTGCCCTAGGTTCCGGGGCAAGGCGGTACATCAGAGTCCTCAGCCTATAATTATAGCACCAGCAGTCCGACCACCTAGAGGTAGAGGATAGGTGGGTAGGGGTCGTCCTAGAGGTGGAGACCAGGAAAGGGGAGCTCAGCCAGCTTGTGTTCAGTCAGGTGAAGACCAGCCAGCCGGGCTCCGGCCAGATTCTATGCTTTTCTAGCCAGACCAGATGTATTGGCCTCAAATGCAGTTATCATAGGTATTATCTCCATCTGCGGTAATGAGGATTCAGTATTATTTGATCCAGGGTCTTCCTATTAATATGTATCATCTCTGTTTTCTCATTTACTGGATATTCCTCGTGACTCTTTGGGTGCTCCTGTTTATGTGTCCACTATTGTGGGTGATTCTGTGGTTGTGGATCGGATCTATCAGTCTTGTGTGGTCATATTTTGTGGGTTCGAGACCAAAGAGGACCTGTTTTTACTTGATATGGCCGACTTTGAGGTCATCCTGGGCATGGAATGGTTATCTCCTTATCATGCCATCCTAGATTGCCATGCCAAGATTGCTACTTTAGCCATGCCCGAGTTGCTGAGATTAGAGTGGAGAGGTTCTTTAGTTAGTGCAACTAGTCGGGTAATTTCTTTTTTGAAGGCTCGACATATGGTCGAGAAGGGTTTTTTGGCTTATCTGGCCTATGTGCAGGACACCACTGCCGATTATCCGACGATTGATTCAGTACCAATGGTTTCGGGAGTTTGCCGATGTGTTTCTTTCAGACCTTCTAGGCATGCCACCAGATCGTGATATTGATTTTTGCATTGACTTAGCTCCAGGCATCCAACCTATATCTATTCCACCATACCGTATGGCTCCGAAAGAATTGAAATAATTGATGGAACATCTTGAGGAGTTGCTACCTAAGGGGTTTATTAGACCGAGTGTATCACATTGGGGTGCTCCAATGTTATTTGTGAAGAAGAAAGATGGGACTATGCGGATGTGTATTTACTACCTCAAGTTGAACAAAGTTACCATCAAGAACAAGTACCTGTTGCCGCGCATCGATGATTTGTTTGACTAGTTGTTGGGTGCTTGGGTGTTTTCTAAGATTGACTTGAGATCGGGGTACCATCAGCTGAAGATTCGGGACTCAAATGTTCCGAAAACTGTCTTTTGTACTAGATATGGTCATTATGAGTTCCTTGTGATGTCCTTTGGCCTGACTAATACCCCAACATCGTTTATGGATTTGATGAATAGAGTGTTCAGGACTTATATTGATTCTTTTGTTATTGTCTTCATTGATGACATCTTGATCTACTCACGTAGCCTGGGGGAGCACGAGCAGCATTTGAGAGTAGTGCTCCAAACCTTGTGTGAACAAAAGTTTTATGCTAAGTTCTCCAAGTGTGAGTTTTGGTTAGATTTTGTGGCATTATTGGGACATGTGGTATCCGGAGAGGGTATCAAGATGGATCCTAAGAAGGTTGAGGCGGTTCAGAGTTGGCCACGTCCCACTTCAGCGACCGAGATCAGGAGTTTCTTGGGATTGGCAGGCTATTATCGCTGATTTGTTGAGGGATTTTCATCCATTCCATCCCCTCTGACTAGATTGACCCAGAAGGGTGCCGCATTTCGATGGTCCGACGAGTGTGAGGCGAGCTTTTAGAAGCTCAAGACGACCCTAACTGCAACAACAGTTCTAGTGTTTCCTTCTGGTTCAGGGATGTATATAGTTTATTATGACACTTCACGCGTTTTCTTGGGATGTGTGTTGATGCAGGAGGGACGAGTTATTGCATATGCTTCACGTCAGCTGAAGGTTCATGAGAAGAACTACCCCGTGCACGATTTGGAGTTGGCGGCGATTGTTCATGCTCTTAAGATTTGGAGGCATTACTTGTATGGAGTGTCTTGTGAGGTTTATATAGACCACCACAGTTTGCAGCACTTGTTCAAGCAGAGGGATCTTAATTTGGGGAAGCGTAGATGGCTTGAGTTGCTGAAGGACTATGACATCACTATTCTTTATCATCCGGGCAAGGCGAATGTAGCTTGAGATGCCTTAAGAAGGAAGGTAGAGAGTATGGGTAGCTTGTCCTTCATTTTGACAGAGGAGAGGCTACTAGCTTTGGACATTCATCCCTTTGCTAAAAGACTTGTGAGGCTGGAAATTTCAGAGCCCATCCGAGTTCTTGCATGTGTTGTTTCTCTATTTTCATTATTGGGATAGATCAAGGTCGCCTATGTGTTCCTAATGTTGATGGCCTGAGGGAGAGGATTCTAGAGGAGGCACACAATTCACGGTATTCTATTCATCCAGGTGCTACGAAGATGTATCGTGACCTAAGGCAGCACTACTGGTGGCGGCGGATGAAGAAAGACATAGTGGAGTATGTGGCTAGATGTCTAAATTTCCAATAGGTTAAGTACGAGCACCAAAGGCCAGGAGGCCTACTCCAGTAGATGCCTATACCTGAGTGGAAATGGGAGTGCATCACTATGGACTTCGTAGTTGGGTTGCCACAAACTTTGTGGATTTTTTATGCGGTTTGGGTTATTGTAGACAGGTTCACCAAGTCGGCACACTTCATTCCAGTAGCGACTACTTATACTTCAGAGAGGTTGACCCAGATATACATTCGGGAGATAGTTCGATTGCACGGTGTGCCTGTGTCCATCGTATCAGATAGAGGTCATCAGTTCACCTCGCATTTTTGGAGAGTCGTACAGAGTGAGTTAGGAACCCGTGTAGAGCTCAGCACAGCATTTCATCTTCAGACCGACGGGCAGTCGGAGCGGACAGTTCAGATATTGGAAGACATGCTCAGAGTATGTGTGATTGACTTTGGAGGGCAGTGGGATCAGTTCTTGCCCTTGGCCGAGTTTTCTTACAAAAACAGCTATCAGCTCAGCATTGAGATGGCCCCATTTGAGGCTTTATATGGTCGGCGATGTCGTTCTTCCATCGGGTGGTTTGAGCCTGGAAAGGCTAAGTTATACGGTACTGATTTGGTAAAGGATTCCTTGTAAAATGTAAGGTTGATTCAGGAGAGGCTTCACACATCTCAGTCTAGCCAGAAGAGTTACGCGGATCAGAAGGCGCGTGATTTATCATTCATGGTTGGCGAGAAGGTTCTCTTGAAAGTCTCGTCGATGAAGGGAATTTTGAGGTTTGGGAAGAAGGGAAAGTGTAGCCCAAAGTTTATAGACCCGTTTGAGGTGTTGAAGCGAGTTGGGGAGGTTGCTTATGATCTTGCTCTGCCTCCCAGCTTATCGGGTGTTCATCTAGTTTTTCACGTATCTGATCACGCTCAACTATGTCTACTAAAAGACTAAGCGGGCGTTGTAAATATAATTCGGGGTATTATGCCCAAAGTCGGTCCCAAGTTGTTAGAATACTCAACTGTCACTTGAGGTTATTTAAATTATTAACACTAAAGGTTAAAACTAAAGATTAACTACGCTAAGGTGTAAACAATTGTAATAAAGATCTAAGGTTATGGTTTCCCCCGTCGGTGAATTTACTTCTCGGATACTTTATATAGCTTGATTAGTTTTATTTATCAATCATGAACACTTTATCTACTATAAATCTCTCTCAAGTAATTATGATAATTTATCTAGACGCACTCTCTCAAGTTACGCTAGCTAGATTGCATTACAGTTCACTTTAGATTGCACCCGAGATATCGTTATCTCTAATCCAACCTCTAAACCCTCGTTTATGACTTTCATCTATACTCTGGGAGTGATGTTGTTCAAACAACTACCTAAATGTAAGCTCTCTCTCAAGTAGATACATAATAAATAGG
>ML354043.1:0-125096 GCA_005239505.1 Nicotiana paniculata | reverse complement strand
CTTGCATAATGAAACTACAAAGTAATGAAGAAAATCTGTACAAATTGATGTCTTGCCGTCCGTCTCTTCGAATCCCTTCCGTATGCTCCTAATTTGTGTTTTTGGGGTCTATTTATATGTTTAGGACAAACCCTAAACATGTAGGAGACTTCTATCCCAACCGGGAAACACTTAAACTCGTCAAAACTCGGAATTGGCCGGAACAGATATCCGGGAGTTTGGGCTCAAACGCCCCCCTAAGGCCAGGGCAGGCTTGGCGTTTGGGCTCTACGGCCCCCCTAACGCCAGGGGCTGCCTGGCTTTAGGGGACAAACGCCTGGATAATGCCAGGGTGTTCCCTCTTCGCCTCTTAAGCGTATTTTCGACGTATTTGCATCCATTTAGCTCGGTTTCCATCTCCAATTCACCTACACATGAAATAAACTCCATTAAGCACATAAAACGTGTGTTTTTATCATTAACGCACATAAAATGTAAGGCATATAACATGTTAAATTATGAATTCTAGCCTCGCATCAGTATCTATGTCCAGGAGGTACCACGTCGACTTGTCTCATGTGTTAGACTTCAGTACCATTCAGTTAGATGAGAGGTTGGGCTACGAAGAGGAACCAATGGCTATTATTGATAGGCAGGAGCGCTAGTTGAGGTCTAAGAGGGTTTCCACCGTGAATTCCAGTGGAGGGGTCAACTAATCGAGTAGGCGACTTAGGAGTCCGAGGAGGACATGCAGAGCAGATATCCACACTTGTTCAGCACTCCAGGTATGATCCTAGACCCGTTCGAGGACGAACGTTTATTTAAGAGGTGGAGAATGTAACGACTCGACCGGTCGTTTTGCTTCCTAGAACCCCATACCCCTAAATAAGACTTCCCATATTTGCTTTTATAGATTTATGACTTGCGAGGATGGTTGGTTCAGGATTTGGAAGAGTTTGGGTTGAAATTAGAACACTTTGTTCCTTAAGGCTGGCCTAAAATGCCAAGTTTGAATTCAGTCAACATTTTATGTAAACGACCTCGGAATCAAGATTTGAAGGTTCTAATAGGTTCGTATGATGATTTCATACTTGGGCGTATGTCCAGAACGGGTTTTGGATGACCCAGGAGCGTTTCGACGCCAAATAGTGAAAATTGAATTCTTGAAGTTTCGTAAGTTGTATAATTGTGTTTTGGAACGTGTTTTGATGATATCGAGGTCCAAACGGATTTCCGAGATCGGGAATTGTTATGTAATGTCTTTTCTAACTTGCACGCAAAATTTAGTATCCTTCCGAGTAGTATAAGTACGTTTCGGCGTGTTGGAAGTAGATTTAAGAACTCAAAGTTCATAAGTTTGATTTAATTGGTTTTAGGGTGTGATTCTTAGATTTAATGTTGTTTCGGGCGTTCCGAAGGTTCGAGCAAGTAGATTTTATGGACGGGTCCTCGGGGGCCCCTAATGCCATTCAGACGTTGCGTGAGGCGAGTCCAAGCTCAAAATGAGCTGCTAGTGCACCAGCAGTTGGACAGCCGCAGGTGCGGGACCGCAGAAGCGGTCGATCCCTCACAGGTGCGGCCCAAGGGAAGGAGCCCAGGAACCGAAGAAGCGGCCCCCAGACCGCAGATGCGACCCCCAGTCAGCCTGGTCAATTCTGCATGTGCGGAAACCGCTGAAGGCAGTGGATTCATTTAATACGGGAAATGTGTCATTTTTGACACATTTCATTCATTTCTTAGGCGATTTGGGAGCTTCCAAAGAGGGTATTTCGGTCTAGCATTGTGAGGTAAGTTATTTCTACATAATTTTAGTTTAATACATATATTAGGGGTATATTACACCATAGAAATTGGTGAAAATTTCGGGTTTAGAGTAAAACTAGGGTTTCGATAAAAATAGGATTTAATCACGAAATTAGTTATGGAATCTAGTAAAAATTATATCTTATTGATCCAAAGGATATGGGTAACAACTTCCCTTAAGAATTTCCGAAATCCGAGCACGTGGTCCGGAGGTGAATTTTGGAAACCTTGCCTTTGGGGTTGACAATCACTTTAATAGCTAGAATATGAACTTGTAAGCCTATAATGATTGGTGTTTACGATGTTTGAATAGTTTTAGATTGTGTGGCCCCAGTTTGAGGGTTTGAGAGCATTCTTGAATTGGAAGTAGGCTCGAAACGAGGTAAGTCTCTTTTCTAACCTTAAGAGGAAATTGTCCCCATAGGTGAAGTAATTAACTTTGTACTACTAATTGTGGGAGCTACGTACACACGAGATGATGGGAGTTCGTGCGTAGCTACTATTATGCTTAAGTCCGGGTAGCCTAGGACCCTAAAACATACTTACTTGTCATACTTGAAACTTTATTGTAAATTTAACTTGCTTAGGTCATATAAATTGGTAAATAAATTCTAATGGATGGAACAATATCTTCTTGACCATTAAATAGAAGTTGACTTTTCTTGCATACTTGTTTTCTCGATAAATTCTCGATTTTCCTGCTTGATGTGCTTAATTGTATTGACCGCGTCACATGTATGATTCGCGAGCGGGGTAATTCGCGAGCGGGGTAATAGATGCATCTATTATTCGCTTCATTCGACCTTCTGGCAGTGCACATTTTATTATTATGTTGGATTGGGTCGTACGCTCACGACACTATTTGCGCATGCTATTTACTTGGCACTACTGTGACTTGAATTGTTTAAAATGCCTTAGAACACAAAATTTCAACTGAAATGGTAAGAATTTATATATATTTATATTTATGAAAAAGCTTGTTATTTCCTGTTATGTTCTGTTATTTAGCCTTGATACCCATGCTTAAAATATATTGTTTGGCCCTAGTAAGTGTCAAGTTGACCCATCGTCACTACTTCTTAGAGGTTAGACGGGATACTTACTGGGTACATAATGTTTATGCACTCATGCTACACTTTTGTATTTAATTGTACAGGTTCTGAGGCAGGTGCATCTAGATACCAGTCTGGAGCGCGTTCTTGATACCCGGACAAAGATTCCACGGTGAGCTGCTTTTTCTGATGCCGTTCGGCAGCGCGTTGGAGTCTTTCTTTTGCTTAGACTGTCTATTCTATTTCAAGCAGTAGGGTAGATGTATTATTTTGTTCATTCTACTAGATGCCCATATACTTGTGACATTAGTTAGACACACACATTAGTAGACTATTCTTTTGGGGATATAATTATTTAAAGTTGACTTCTTTTGATCTTTTCAATCTAATTTGCCTTTGTCATTTGCTATTTTCAAATGCTTAGTGATTTAAGTTAAGATATTGTTGGACAGATTTTTAATAAAATAAATGAGACTCACTAAATGAATTGTGTTGACTTGTCTAAAATCGATGTTGAGCGCTATCGCAACCTAAAGTAGAATTTGGATCGTGACATGAGTGGTCATTATTGTCTTCTTGTGATTGAATAAGTGTCTGCAAATTGTGTTGATATTTGCTTTCATAAGCAAGGCCCTATGCTTGCATACACCAAACTGCAAATTCCCAATAGGAACAACGATATAATTTTGCCTTGATTTTATGGAGCAAAGTGCTTTTTACAAAAATCAAAGAAATATGTATCTCCTAACGGCATCTCCAATCTCCTATTTTTTCCAAAATGCAGTACTTTTTTGTCAAAATGTGGTTCCAATACTCCTTCATTTATACCCCAAAAATAGAGGATGGATAGTGTTATTCCAAATATGGAGTGACATTATTAATCTCCTCTATTATTATTCATCCTTACTTTATTATAATTTAACCTTTTTAATTTATCTCCTTATATATACCTAATTGTGTTTATGTAATATCTTTATAATGTTAATTTAACATCTTAACGTTGGCGTATAATTTTGATAAGTTAATTTTCCTGAATTTTTTTATTTATGTAAAATTATAAGTTACTTCTATTATGAGTTATTTTTATGTAAATTAATTTCATTTATGGGAGCATAGTAGAGGTGGAAGTTGAATATTTATGTAATTTAATCTGAATTTTATCATAATATAATATATATTTAATTATCTTGTATCTCAATGATTTCACTTTTATTTGAATTATCAGTTAATATATATATAATCTATAATATTTGCTATGTGATGAATATGTAAAACAAGAAAAAAAGATAGAATTTCTTTAATAGAAATAAGAAAATAAAATTTAAATAAAAGACAATAATATTAATATTGAAGAGAGAGAAGAATATAAAATAGAATATTTTTTTTAGAATAAAAATAAAGTAATGATTGGAGTGACTTTACTCCATTTTGAAAAAAAAATTGAAGGCAAGGATTGGAGATGGCCTAAGTCGCTTGCTAGGACTGTCTGTTGTGACAATACTGGTAGTGTCATCATTTCCAGTAAGGCATGTGCAGTCAAAGGCTTGCTCATAACTCCCTAAATGACATAAATGGTCGATTTCGTCCAATGTCTAAAAGCCATATTGATAAATAATCATTAATACCGCAGAAAGATATCAATGCTGCATTTGCAGGATAAATTTGAATCGTCTATTGGTCTGCGAGTTTTACATGGTTTTGGATTATTAATGACCCCATCGAGGTGCCTTTTTGGTTTTGGAGGAATAATAGACAATCAAGATGACAAGATTTCCTCGACAACATTAGCAGCATGAGAAAGAGAACCTAATGAAGCATCACGGTTTTTACAGCTATTATGACTATTTGGTGCATGGAGGATTGGGTTTCAAGGATTTTAAAATGGGTTAGGAGCGGAGCGGATTTGAAAATGCGTGGGTTTGTATTTTAATTCTGAATTAAAAAATACGGCAAATCATAATAGGCCATGTGGCTATTTGAAAGAGCTAAATTTGACCATGATTTAGGCAGTTAGTTTGAGGGGTATCCATGAGTCAAAAACAAACGTTGAGGGTATATTTTTACCAAAAGGTTGAAGGAGGGAATTTGTGAGCTACTTTTCATACGTTAGGGGTAAGTTTTTGCTATTCTTCGTATTTTTATTAATTCAATTATTTTTGTGATAATTTTTACTATGTCGAATTTATCAAAGGTTGAAGTTGTGGCACTTGACATCTCTAGGAATAACTATTTGCCATCGTACTTGATAGTAAAATTTACCTTGACGCTAAGGGTCTTGATGACACTATTAAAGAAGGAAATGAAGCATCAAGTCAGGATAAGGTGAATCTATTATTTTCTTTCGGCATCATCTCGATGAAGAGTAAAAAAGTGAATATTTAACCTTGAAAGTTCCATTTCAATTATGGACTAGTTTGAAAGAACGATATCACCACCAAAAGGCCAATATTGCCAAGAGTTTGTCGTAAGTGGACACACTTATGGCTACAAGATTATAAAACCGTAAGTGAATATATTCTGTTGCATATAGAATAAATTCCCAACTAAAATTATATGGGAAACCAATGAATAATGAAGACATGTTGGAAAAGACTCTTTCCACTTTTTATGCCTCAAATATGATTTTACATTAGCAATACCGTGAAAAGGGCTTCAAGAAATATTCTTAGTTAATTTAATGTCTTTTGGTGGCTGAACAACATGATGCTCTTTTAATGAAAAATCATGAAATGTGCCCCACTGAATCAACTCCATTCCCAGAAGCACATGTGATAGCGATAGATCAAAAATATGAAAGAAGATAAAATAATTATCATGATCGTATGAATATACATGAACGTGGAAAGGGACGAAATATTAATCACTATGGTAGTGGACATTATAAGTAAGAGAACAATAAGGGTTCTAAGAATAATACTTCAAAAGACAAAAGTAATATTTGCCACCAATGTGATATGAAAAATCATTGGGTACGAATTTATTGTACGCTTAAATATTTTTTTCAAACTTTATAAAGCCTCAATAAAAAGGGAAACAAAATAAAGTTGAGACTCGCTTGACCTTTCAAAATGAGGTTGAGGTGGGCTGTGTGAATAATCATGATAAAGTTGAAGCAAACTTTACCTATAAAGATGATATTTTTGAAGGCCTTGCAGATATTACTCATTTAGAAGCTAGAGACTTCTTTGAGCATTATAACTGAATACTTATCACTAAAGAAAAAAAGTTATAAGAATCAATGTTCTTTTTATTTTATGAAGTTCATATTTTAAATAACATTTTTTTTGTTGTCAGTATTTACTTTCCTAAGTATAGTTTCTTTTTATCAAAAATTTTTCAATACTACTTTGAAGTTTTCTTTTTTTTACTTTATGAAGAATATGAAAACATCTCAATCTTTAGTAGGGTGTACTAATAATGAAAAAGAAATATGTCTTTTGGATAATGCTACGACGCACACCATATTAAATGATAAGATATATTTATTTTGTTTAATTGTGAAAGAAGCCAATATCATAATAATATCTGGTAGTACAAAATTAATTGAGGGCTCTAAAAGAGCGGATGTATTATTACCAGGAGAACCACTATTGGCTATTAATGATGCATTATTTTATAATATGTCTCAAAGAAATTTGTTGAATTTCAAAGATATCTCCAAAATGACTATCATATTGAGACAATAAATGATGAAAATGTGGAATACCTTTATATAATTACTACAATAAAAGCAGAAAAGAAGTGTGTGCTTAAAAATTTTGCCTAGTTTTGAATAAGTATAAAGATGTACATTTCTTTCTCGTGACTAACATTTTGCCTTTCAACCTGAATATGTTTGAAGGTTTTTGCCTTTTGCATTAGGCTTTGTATTTGGATGGATTTTTTTATTTCTTTTGATTCTGCTCGTGTCACTTGTCTCGTTGGTGTAGCTGAATCACATGTCATAGTAAACAAGGAATTTACTAATAATTTTATTTTTGGAATGGTCGATTGGGCTATCTCATTTATAATATGATACGCAAAATAATTAAGATTTCACATGGTCATTCAATGAAGAAGTAGAAGATTCTTCAAGCTAAAGAATTCTCTTGTGGCGCATGTTCTCAAGGCAAACTGATTATTAAACTATTAACAATTAAAGTTGGATTTGAATCCTATGCATTTTTGAAACATATAGAGGATTATATCTATGGTCCATACACCCTCCAAGTGGGCCATTAGCACAGTTTCTAGATTATGCAGTTAAGATGCTATGTCTAGATAATGCTGGTGAATTTACGTCTTAAGCCTTTAATGACTATTGTATATCAACTGAGACAACAGTTGATCATTCAGTTTCTCATGTTCGTAATCAAAACGGTCTAGAGAAATCATAATCAGATGCCTCCAATTAATTGCTAGACCAAGGATTATGAGAACAAAACTTTCTATCTCGGCATGGGGCATGCTATTTTACATGCTGACCCACAAGTTATCATAAAGTATCCCCATTATAATTGACTTTTGGTCAGGAGCTAAATATTTTCCATCTTAGAATATTTGGATGTGCAGTATACTTTCCAATTGATCCACCATAAAGCTCAAAGATGGGTCTCTAAAGAAGGTTTATGTTAGATATGGATCTGCTTCTATTATAAAATATTTAGAACCTACGACTGGAGATTTATTTACGGCAAGATTTGCTGATTGTCATTTCGATTAATCAGTATACTCAATATTAGGGGGAGAAAATAAGCAGTTGAAAAAAAAGATAGATTGGAATGAAATATCACTATCTCATTTAGACCCTCGAACAAATCAGTGTGAACATGAGGTTCAAAAGATAATTTATTTAAAAAATATTATAAATCAACTGCCAGATGCATTCACTGACCTACCAAGGGTGACTAAGTCATATATTCCGCTGCTAATGCACATATTCGAATTTATGTCCTAGTTGAACAACTTATAAATGCAAATAAATCTAAGTCACGCTTAAAACGTGATTGACCGATTGATTCCATACACAAAAATCCTCGAAAGAGAAAAGGATAAAATGATCTAGGAGATCATAATATAGCGATAATGATCAAAGAGCCCGTGACATAACAAATGACAAGACCTCAAAGGAGGTTCAAGTACCTAAAAATAATAAGAATGGAGATACCTCAATAAGTTATGTGTCTACGAGAAAAAGGTGAAACTGAAATAATATTACTGTCGACAATATTTTTGTTTATAATGTTGTTGTTGAAATAATGCAACAAGATGAGGATTTTGAACCCAGATTTATTGATGAATGTAGACAGATAAATGATTGGCTAAAATGAAAAGACACTATACATGTAGAATTAACTTTACTTAAAAAATGGAAAGTATTCGGATGTATAGTCCGAACACCTGAAGGAATAAAGCTAGTGTGATACAAATGGTTTTTGTGCGAAAATAAAATGATAAAAATAAACTAGATATAAAGCACGACTTGTGACACAAGAGTTTTTTTACAAGTGCCTGTCGTTGATTATATGGAGATAAAAATAAAGTAGATATAAACACATTTCACCAAAGTTCTTTTTCACGCATGATTTTTAACAGAATGGTGAGATAGATGTTCCATAAATCCGTTCAAGTGATAATCTTGCGGATTTATTTACTAAGGCATTGCTAACATAAACATTTGAGAAGCTGAGACATAAAATTGGAATGCATCGTTTTCGAAATATCAAATAAAGTTTTCATTAGGGGGAGTATAATATATGTTGTACTCTTTTTTTCTTAACCAAGGTTTTGTGCCAACTGGATTTTCCTAGTAAGGTTTTTAACGAGACAACACTTAATGCATATTACAAGATGTGTATACTCTTTTTTTTCTTCACTAGGCTTTTTTCTCACAGGGTTTTTCCTAGTAAAGATTTGACGAGGCATATTATCTTTCAAATGAACATTCCAGGTGGAGTGTTATAAATAAAGTGAATGTATATGAACGTTCATTTAATCTATCTATACATTTTATTCAATGTACTACTTGGGTAGATGTACCTATTAATTTCTAAGATGTAACTAGTGAACTTTGGGTGTATCTTGTTGTAATAACCCGACTTTTCATTTTAAGAATTTACGTCTCATTCAACGACTTAAGATCCTGAGCAACTTTGTAATATGTATAATGACTTGCTTGTGCGGTCAAGTTTGATTTTCGGAAGATTCAGAATTAAATTGAAAAAACAATTCTCATTTTTGAAGCTTAAATGAAAAGCGTTGACCGGAGTTTGATTGTTAAGCAAAAGACTCTGGAATGAAATTTTGATGATTCCAATAGCTTTGTATGGTGAATTTAGACTTACGTGTATGACCGAATTGAACTTGAAGGTCCGTAGAATAAATTGAAGCATTTTGTCAAAAGTTGGAAAAAGTAGAATTCAGAAGTTTGACCGAGAGTTGAATTTTTGATATTGGGGTCGGAATCCGATTATGAAAATTGGAACAGGTCCGGTATATCATTTATGACTTATGTGCAAAATTTGATTCGTGTTTTACCGTTATTTGATCTGATTTGAGGCCTCGACAAAGTCCATAATATCTTTTGAGACTTATTGGTGTATTTGTACGGGGTCCCTAGGGGATCGGGTGAGTTTCAGATCAATTTTAGGTCATTTTAACTGCTGATTATTTACAACAATATGCAAACTTTCTGATGCGGTGAGCTGAATTTGGAAGCTTATATCTCAAAATCTATAAGGAATCTGGAAATTATAAAAACATGAAAGTTGTAGCCCTTTGATTTTTGTTTCGAGAAAGATAAACCATTCATAATTTTGACATTTGTGCAAAACGTTATGATCGATTAACTAAAGGCTGGAACTACAGATTTTGTCTACGGCAGTGTGCATCGCCAGAAATTTCTGTTGCACATGACTGACTTTGGGAGCTTATATCTCGCAATCTATAAGGAACTGGGAGATGAGCAAAACATGAAAGTTGTATCCCTTGGTATCCATAAAGTTAAACCATTCATTATTTGGACATTTGTACAGAAAGTTATGATCGATTTACTGAAGGCTGGTAATGCTATTTTTCTGGGCTGAGGCAAATCACAAATGTCAAAGCGACTTTCCTGGAAAGATTCTTAAAATGAAGTTTTCGGCCATTTTAACATATTTGGAGCTGTGGAGCTTTGATTGAAGCAATTTTTGAGGTGCTTTTCACCATATAGATTGGGGTAAGTGTTTTATATCTAAAAGTTATTATACTTCATGATTCCATGGTTATTTTCATCAATTATTAGTAAATCAAATGGAAGAAATTGGAGAAATTTGTAAAACTTTTCAAAAATAAAAATTTAAGATTTGGAGGTCGATTCATTATCGGAATTTGATAAAATTAGTATGGTTGAACTCGTACCGAAATGGGTGTTCGGATTTCATGAAAATTCTGTGAGGTTCCGAGAGGCGGGTCCCGCGTTAACTTTTTGTTGACTTTTTAATGTGAAATTTTCGTTTTATTATCAAAAATTGTTTCCAATGAATTTTAATGAAGTTATACAATTAATTTGGATAGATTTGAGCTGTCTGGAGGTCAGTTCAAGTGAGAAGGCTATTTTAGAATATCGTCCTAACTCCTTAAAGGTAAGTATCTTCCCTAACCTTGAGTGGGGGAATTACCCCCTAGGCATTGAGTATTATGTATCATTTGTGAAATGTGAAAAGGCATGTACTCGAGGTGACAAGCACGTCAGAATTATATGTGAAAAACTTATTGGTTTAAAGTCTTAAGCATTTTTACGTAATAAACTAAATAATTGTGGACATTTATTTAATCCTCTATTTGCAATGCCTCAAATCCTTATTTGTCAAATTTGTTTGTCGTGCCCCTTTTGTTTCCTCCTCCTTAGCGGAAGATCGGGTTCATGACATTGGTTGGGACAACTCTTTTCTTTTGGAAAAGGGGTTCGCATATTTTGAAGAGTCGCCACCTAACGATTTTAACGGTGCGTTAGAGCACCTAAGGGGTTCAATTACAACTACATTGCTAACCAGAGATTTGGGTAAGGGCTCGAAATTATCCTAAGGGGAAGGTATTAGGAACCCCTCAAGATCCACAAGTGTGATTCCCGACCAAATGGTTTCATGAATCTGTACGATTAGGAAATAACAAGTAAAGGCTCAAACAAGAGGGGATTTAAGTCTTAAGCATACAGGTGTTTAGAAAACAGTAGGGATAATTACGAACTATTTTATACAGGTGTCCTAGGTTTATAATAATATGGATCATATCAATGAAATACCCGGTAATCACTCCTCGAAGAGGGGCTACACGTGGTATTAGCGCACCGGTCATCATATCCATATTCTACCCTTCCCCACCTCATGAAGGTAATTAAAGCGTGTGTTGGCCACGAATTCTATTGCGTGCTATTACCCGTCCCATCCTATCAGTCCTGGAGGAGGTTAGGACTACTATCCTAAAAGGTAGGTACTAGGCAGACCCTCAGGTTTAAAGGGGTAAAATTCTAAGGCGACAAGCAAAGAACATGTAGGACTGAAGTTAATGGGAAACACATAGGAGCATATAGGAGGCTCATATTTTCTTCCGCAGATAATGCATATAATTAGCACGACTCAAACACATATAAGGGCAGTATTTTTAATTAAGATCCTAAGATACAGTATCTAGGTGAATTCAGAGGATAAACAGATAGGAAGACTTGTTTTATAACTCAAAAAAACATGCTCTTGATCAGTTTGCCTGCTGATTTAAAAGAATATACCTATTAGTGTTAAGCAGCACACATAAGAGAGACAAATTTATAATATTTTTTGGAAATTTAGTCACCTAAGGCTTGCCTAGGCTGGGACAGTGTATATTAATAGAATTATTAAAGGAACTGTTGCAAATTGTTACCTAAACATGTTGTTCTAGGTCGTTCAGAACACAGAAGCATTACCAGTTGTTTTTTTAGAGAAAACTGAGTGAGGTGGTTATACTTTTTGCACGTCAGTCATTAGACTAAATTATAGTTGAGCGATTAGGGCCCTATAACATGATATCTAATGCACAGATAGAGATGCAGAATGATGCGTATGCAGAATTCCTAAGCATGATTTCTAAATGCTCAGTAGTTACAGTATTAATAATGGTTTCAAAAGATGCTAGAATAATAATTTATTTTAATGTTGTTTAGCCTAGGACAAGATTTCTAGGCGTACATGGCAGTGTGGAACATGACAGTAGAAAATACCATTTATTAGCAGGATTTTTCTAAGTAAAAGTGAACATGCTGAAACAGTAGGTATGAGACCTAATAAACATGATTTCTAATGCGTCAATTTGAACATATGGGCCTAAAAATGATCTTTATTGCACATATAGGAAATAAAGTCAAATAGCATGGTTTCTAATGCATGAATTTTAACACATAGGCGTGAACATGATCTCTATTGCACATATAGGAAATAAAATCAAATTGCATGGTTTCTAATGCATGAATTTGAACATATGGGCCTAAACATGATTTCTATTGCACAGATAGGAAATAAAGTCTAATAGTATGATTTCTATCCCTTTAATAGTTAATACATGCATAGCTACCCCTCCCTTTTCACCATCCATCCCCTGAGTTGTTTACAAATTATTTTAGGCCAGGGAATTATAAATTACACAACCTAAGGAAAATAAGAAGTTACTTCTATAGGGAGCCTTCAATCAGGCCCAGATCTTCCAAATCTCACTGCCTTATGGTATTGCATAGCCTTTTCATAATACGGATGTGTCAGAGTTCCCTAAGGACCTCAAGGGATCCCAGGCAGTGCTTACACCCAGACATAGCCAAAGAATTAAACATGTGCAGTGTGGAAGTACCATCCTTGTGTGTCAGAGTTCAGAGGGTACTCAAAGGGTTCCCAAAGCAGTGCTCACACGAAAAGGTCTGAACTTAGACTTCTAAGAGTGTATGTGAGAGTGCTTTTATTTAAAAGGATTTAAGTAAGGAACAATTTTGAGAAAGGGTAAGTAAGAAAACACTTTTGAAGAAGAAAATGGGAGCTTAACATAACACAAGGACCATGGATAGTCCAACAATCACAAACAGGGTTAATGGGATTAGGGACAAATACAGAGCATGTAAGGGCATACATACAGCAGGCAGATACACACACAAACATACAATTAGGAACTCCAAAGGGTCTAGAGGATCGGGGGGTACAATGCTAGGTCAGATTAACACCTAAGGCCATGGTTAAACTAATGTACCAGTCATAGACATGTAAGAAGTATGTGCTAAGTGTACAGAAACATGCTGGTCATAAGCAAATAAAGCCTAATTTAAACATGCAGAGGGGAGTTCAGGATCTTAGATACATGCTGAAGAATAAGTAAGCAAGTTGGAAGCATGCTGAATCACAATAGTAATGGAAACATGTTGGTTTGAGGATTGAAATATAAATTAGAACATACCAGTGAAGTGAAGAAAGCAATAAAACAATCAGGAAAGTAGGAGAATGCACAATAGTTAGCCTTAGCTTGCAGCCAGCTAACCCAGAGTAGTAGTAATTAGCACAGAAGAGAGAGCACAAAGTCTTTTAAGTTGTGAGAGAGATTTTTTTTTTTGAACAAATTAGTTCGTGTGTGTGTCTGTGTATGAATAGAGTATATATAGTTTTGAAAACATGATGAAAAATAAGGAAAGAATTAGAAATAACCAGTGATTGTGGGACTGATTATCAATCAGTACCCAATTAGTAGAAGTATCCCTATAATTAAGGGAGTATTTCACACAGTGAGTTTTTAATAAGGAAAGAACCATATACAACTTAGAGAAATATAAGAACCGTGTAAGTATAATAGGCAATTAGGTATCCCTTAATTGAAGGGGTTAAACTCCAACAGCTAGTAGGTAAAATAATAATTAAGGAAAGTTCTTATGCTTGTAAAATGTAAGGAAACAGTTTCACCCCTAATTCAAGCATACAATTGAGACTAGGTTCAGAAGATGTCACTTAAGGAAATAGTAATCAATTAACAGTTAATCAGTTATGTAACAAGGTAAGAAAACAAAGTTAATAAGACCATCTCATAAGAAATCAGGGATTCGAAATTGGTACTAATTAAAGGAAGGCCTCATGTATCTAAGGAAACATTCAGAATCAGCAGAGGATATCGTATGAAAAATCAGTGCAGTACTACTCATAATTATTCAGGGATTCAAGAAAGTAATGATTCAAGAAGGGTGAACACACAAGAAGCAGCAGAATCAAAGACTCAATAGCATAGTGAAGAAATAATCACAAAGAAACAAGGGATTACTTATGGGAAATAGACACATATACAAATCGAAAGATAAGACATGCTAAGCATTTATAACACAATGTTAAAACTAAATAAATCATGATTAAAAGTGATAGAACATTTAAGCATATGAGAAAAATCACTTAAACTTTGAGAAATCATTGAAGAAAAGGTATCAGAAATCCTAAGTGAAAAACTTGTTTAAAAAATTGAAAACCTTTAAGAAAAAATGTAATAATACTCGTAATAAACCCGGATCTAGTGTAGATCTAAGAGAATAGGAAGGTTTTTAAGGAAAACAGGTAAAAAGCTTCATGATATACACAGATATAAGACAAATCTAAATAAATCGTGAAAATACCAGGGGTTAGGGTTTTAGAGAGTTGAAAAAAACAAGAAAACCCTTAAAGATGTCGCCAGCGTTAGCCGGAAAAGTCATGGCTCTTACTCAGACGGCCGGAGGATGCCGAAAGATGGCACGAGGGACCATAGGTAGGATCTGAACCGCCAGGTTCTCCTGAGGGCCTTAGGGTGTCATTAGACCAGTGTAGGGTGAAGTAGTAACCAGGAGATAGTAAAAGACCATAGTTTCCGGCGAGGGAACTAGCCGGAGAAGACGAACAAACTCCATTGGAGGTGGAGTATCAGGGGAAGCTTCTAGAGAGAACCAGAGAGAACCATAAAGAGGTAGAGAGAGAATGAGAGACTGGGAAATGAGAGATTAGAGGGGGGTAGGTCTAGGTTTAATTATGGTAGGTGGGATCTGGGTTGTTGATAAGAAATAATCAATGGCCAGCATTAGCCAAAGGGTTGGGTTGGGCAGGTGAAGTATTGGGCTTAGGTTTATTGGGCTGATCTTAAAAGGGGGTATTGGGCTGGTAGAGTTAGGCTAAAATCGAAATTAAAAATGACTATTAGTTAAATACCTATTAAAATAGATAAGTAATTAATAAAAATAGCTAATAATTATATAAAATGAAATTAATGCTAGATAAATGAAATTAAGGTAATTAATAATATAAAAAATATAAAATAAATAATTATTGATTTAAATGGTATAAAATGTACAATTAGACCATAGTTGAAAAGTTATTGTAATTATGGTCAAATAATGCCAAATAGGCTAATTTGTGAAATAATTAAATCCTGATAGGATTAAAAATGATATATTGACTGGGAAATATTTTGAAATTCTTTATAATACAATTTATGAATAATTATGGAATATAAAAAATACTGAATAAATTGGAAAATAATTTTATTAAAATATGAAAAATCTCGGAAAAATATCAGTTATTATAAAGAATGATTTTGGAGGTATTTATACAAGTACTAAAATAATTTGAGAAAAAATTGGGTATCAACATTATTTTTATATGATATATTAGTATGATTGCTACTTGAATTTTTATATGAATTATGTGTTTGTTGATTCGATATTCCCCAAAAATAATTGTATTATGGTTTACTATCGAAAAATAATTAGGTAAATAAGTTTTAAAAGAGGCATTATATATTTATCGGAAATTTTGATTTAAGAAGGCGTTGTCCTATGCTGATTTACTTTTCCATCCTTCTGGTTGTTTTTGAAGTTTTATATACGTTGTGTGGAGCTTTAGGCTAATTGCTGTGGAATTAATTGATTTTGTCGTATCTTTGGAATTGGTTATGGCCTATGGGAAATTTGTGACATTTTGTAATATTTGAGCAATTAATGTGCAATTTGTGATGTGTTGTGATATTTGAGCACTTGAGGTGCAAGTTGTATTATGCTATGATATTTACTTTTGGGACTACGAGGCTATACCTCGGGAGCTACCCCAGTCTTGCATAATTACTTTTGGGATTACGAGGCGGTACCTAGGGACCTCCCCCTGTCTTGCATATTTACTTCTGGGACTACGAGGCGGTACCTCGGGAGCTCCCCTGTCTTGCATATTTACTTTTGGGACTACGAGGCAGTACCTCGAGAGCTCCCCTGTTGTGCATTTACTTTTAGGACTACGAGGCGGTACTTCGGAAGCGCCCCTGTTGTTTACTCATGTTGTATTGTGTTGGCTTTTTGTACGACACTATGAGGATTTGTATTTCTGGTTTGTACTTGTTTTCGATGAATGAGTTGTTTTAAATAAACGAAATTACTATTATGTTTTAATTTAATAAATTTTACATCCAAATTAATAGCTTATCAGATGCTTTATTTTAATTGAAATGTCATTTTCTTCACTTAAACTTGTCACGACCCAAAACTCTAACATGTCGTGATGGCGCCTATCGATGGTACTAGGCAAGCCGGCTTTTCAAAATACTTTAATATTTCATAAAAAGGACAAAGCTTTTTCATACCAGAAAGTTTTATAAAAATCGAAGTTGAACTCAAAATAAAATTCGAAAACATAGCTCCAAACATTGGTGTGTCACCAAGTCATGAGCATCTAGATAGCCAGTTTAATACAAACAGTGTCTAAGTGTCAATACAGAAAAGAAAGAAAACATAGAAGGAGAGACAAGGTCTGCGGACGCCGGCAGCTACCTCGCAGTCTCCGATACTCGATCGCGCACAAACTCAACGACCTCCGTGATCGTGCACACCTGGATCTGCACATGAAGTGTAGGGTGTGCATGAGTACAACCAACTCAGCAAGTAACATAAATAAATAAGGGCCTGACAAGTAGTGACGAACTAATACAACACAGTTCATTTCAGTAATTTTAAAAAATGAAGATAGACATGAGTAAATACCGGTAATATGAGTCAAATCAGTTGAACATTTACTAAGCTCAAGTAAAACCAGTTATAGTATTTTCCGAAAGTTCAGAAAAGTAGCGTAAATTAGCTAAGTGCAGCAACAAGGAAGACAAATGCAACCTCTCAGGGCACAATCACTCAAGCTCTCAATAGCTCAACACTCGACTCTCATCCCTCAATACACATGCCCAATAGGTACATGCGCTCACTGGAGTGTACAGGCTCCGAAGGAGCTCTTACAGCCCAAGCACTATAATCCGCATAGACAACTCACGTGCTGCACAGAAAACTCACGTGCTATAATATCATATCAATATCTGCACGGACAACTCACGTGCTACTATATATATACCTCATAAATAGTCCCTTGGCCTCACTCTGTCATGAACCTCTCTAGTCTCACGACCCACAGTGATGAAAGGGAATCAGCCCAAATCGGAAAGGTATAATGTATCAACAGGGAATATAAGAAACTAAGGTATAATATGCAAGAAAGGCTACGACTGATTACATTAACAATAAGTAGGTACATAGCCTAAGCATGATTTCTAACATGAAAAGCAGTCAAATTGCTAGAAGACAAGGAAAACATGTAAGCAACAATAGGCTATTCGACTTCACAGTGTCACGGGGCGGACCAAGTCACAATATCTCAAAGCTTACGCTCACACGCCCGTCACCTAGCATGTGCATTACATCGAACGAGGCACATCATACCAAATTCTGGGGTTTCACACCCTCAAAACCATATTCAAGACTGTTACTTACCTGAACTGTGCAGAAATCCTACTCTGAAATTCCCTTGCCTCTCGAATCGGTCTCCAAATGCCCTGAATCTAGCCACAAATAGTACGAGATAATCAATATAGGCTAAAGGGATCAATTCCATAAGAAAACTATTAAATTATAGCTCAAAATCTAAAATCGGCTCAACCCGGCCCCCGGCCCCACGTCTCGAAATCCGAAAAAGTTCACAAAACCCAAAAGCCCATTTAATCATGAGTCTAACAATACTAAATTCATCAAAATCCAACATCATTTGATCACCTAAATCCCCAAAATCCACTCTCCATTTATCAAGCCTTAAACCCCCAAATTTCACTTCAAAATCTCGCTAATTAGGTGGGGGAATCTGTGGGAAAACAAGATTCATGATCCAAAACGAGTTCAAGAAGCTTACCTCAATATTCCCCTCGAAAATCTCCTCCAAAATCACCTAAGTTCGACTCTCAAATGTGGAAATAAGACCACTATCGCGAACCCTTGACTTTTAAGCTTCTACCTAGACTTTTCGCACCTGCGGACCTCCTGTCGCATCTGTGATGCCAACCCGGCAAAAATTCCATCATAGGTGTGGATTCCACTTAAAAATTCCAGGTTCCGCTCATGCGTCTACAAGATCGCATTTGCACCTATCGCAGGTGCGGGAATCCATCGCACCTGCACCAAGTTGCCCGCTTCTACGACCATCGGAGGTGCGGGAAAATCTTCACACCTGCGACCTCTGCCCAACTCGACCATAACCACTTCTGTGGTTCCTTATTAACTTCTGTGGGCTCGCACCTGCGGCTCCCACTCCACAGGTGCGATTATACCAGCAACAACAGCACTTCAGCTACCTCTCAAATACCAGCAACAACAGCACTGCCAACAAGTCATATAACCCAATACGAACTAAGTCAAACCTTCAAATAACTCCAAACAACATCAAAACACCTATTACACCTAGATTCAAGCCTAAAGAACTTCTAAACTTCCGAATTTCGCAAACGACGCCGAAACCTATCAAACCACGTTCGATTGACCTCAAAATTTGCACATAAGTCCTAAATGAGACCACAAACCTACTCGAATTCCTGGAAATAAATTCCGACTGCGATATCAAAATTTCCATTAACGGCCAAAATCGCCAAAATTCCAGATTCCGCTAATTCAAGCCTTATTCTGCTACGGACCTCCAAATCACATTTCGGACGCGCTCCTAAGTCCAAAATAATCTAACAGAGCAAACGGAACCATAAAAATTCAAATCCCAGGTCGTTTAGACATAAGTCGGCATCTAGTTACTTTTCCAACTTACACTTCCAATTAAGAGACTAAGCGTCTCAATTCACCCCGAAATCACTCCGGACCCGAACTAACCAACCCCGTAAGAAATAATAGTTGTGAAGCACAAAAGAAGCAGAAAGTAGGGGAAACAGGGCTATGACTCTCGAAACGACCGACCGGGTCGTTACATCCTCCCCTTCTTAAGCAAACGTTCATCCTCGAACGAGTCTAGAAACATACCTGGAGTCTCAAATAGGTGTGGATATTCGCTCTGCATCTACCACTCGGTCTCCCAAGTGGCCTCCTCCACGAGCTGACCTCTCCACTGCACCTTCACTAAAACTATATACTTTAACCTGAACCTTCGGACCTGCCGCTCCAAGATGGCCACCGTCTCCACATCATAAGTCTTATCACCATCCCACTGAACTGTGCTGAAATCCAAATTGTGACACGGATCTTCGATGTACTTTCGGAGCATGGAAACATGAAATACTGGATGCACACTCAACAAGCAAGGTGGGAAGGAAATCTTGTAAGCCACCTTCCCGATCCTCTGAAGTACCTCAAAAGGCCCAATGAACCGAGGGCTCAACTTTCCCCTCTTTCCAAACCCCATAACACCCTACATGGGTGATACCTTCAGCATAACCTTCTCCCCAACCATGTAAGACACATCATGGACCTTCCTGTCAGCATATCTCTTTTTCCTAGACTACGCCATGCGAAGCTGCTCCCGAATCAATTTCACTTGTCTAATGCATCCTGGACCAAGTCTGTACCCAAAGCCTAGCCTCACCCGGCTCAAATCATCCCACCGTAGATATACACCGCCCCCATACAACGCCTCATACGGATCCATCTGAAAGCTCGAATAATAACTGTTGTTATATGCAAACTCTACGAGTCTGCAGAAATTGGTCCTATGAACCCCCAACTTGCTACACGGCTCTCCAAAACTGCAATGTAAAATGTGTGCCTCTGTCTGAAATGATGGAAACTGGGACACCATGAAGGAGAACAATCTCTAAGATGTAAATCTCATCCAACCGCTCTGAAGACTAAGTAGTACAAACTGGAATGAAGTGCACGGACTTGGTCAGCCAATCAACAATCACTCAAATAGCATCGAACTTCCTCGAAGTCTATGGGAGCCCAAATACAAAATCCATGGTAATGCGCTCCCACTTCCACTCTAGGATCTCTAAACTCTGGAGCAAGACACCCGTTCTCTGATGCTCATACTTTACCTGCTGACAATTGATACACCGAGCTACAAACCCAACTATATCTTTATTCATCCTCCTTCGCCAATAGTTCTGCCTCAAATCCTGGTACATCATTGTGGCACCTGGATGGATGGAATACCGCGAGCTGTGGGCCTCCTCAAGAATCAACTCCCGCAGACCATCTACATTGGGCATACATATCCGGCCCTGCATCCTCAACACCCTGTCATCACCAATAGTCACATATCTGGCATTACCTCGCTGAACCCTGTCTTGGAGGACGAGCAGATGAGAGTCATCATTCTGATGCTCCCTGATACGATCATAAAGAGAAGACTGAGAGACCACACAAGCCAATACTCATCTCGACTTAGAAATATACAATTTTACAAACTGGCTAGCTAAGGCCTGAACATCCAGTGTCAATGGCCTCTCTACAGTTGGAAGATATGCTAAGCTCCCCAAACTCTCTGCCCAGCGACTCAAGGCATCGACCACCATATTGGCCTTCCCGGGATGGTAAAGAATGGTGATATCATAGTCCTTAAGAAGCTCCAACCTTCTCCGCTGACACTAGTTAAGATCCTTCTACTTGAACATATGTTGCAAACTCTGGTGATCAGTATAAATCTCACAATGATAACCGTACAAATACTGCCGCCAAATCTTCAAGGCGTGAACAATAGCTGCTAACTCAAGACCATGGAGAGGATATTTCTTCTCATGGGTCTTCAACTGGAGCAAAGCATAAGCAATCACTCTACCCTCTTACATTAGAGCACACCAAATACCGATTTGTGAGGCATCACAATACATTGTGTAAGAACCATAAGCTGATGGCAGAACTAGAACTAGATCCGTGGTCAAAGAAGTCTTGAGCTTCTAAAATCTCTACTTGCACTCATCCGACCACATGAATGGAACACCCTTTTGGGTCAACTTGATCAAGGGCAATGCAATAGATAAGAAACCCTCCACAAAACGACGATAGTATCCCGGCAAACCAGGAAAGCTCTGAATCTCCGTGGCTGAGGACAGTCTTGGCAAACTCTGCACCACCTCTATATTCTTTGGATCTACCTAAATACCCTCACTAGACACCACGTTCCCCAAGAATGCCACCGAACTGAGCCAATACTCACACTTTGAGAATTTTGCATAAAGCTTTTCCTTCCTCAATCGCTGTAACATAATCCTTAGATGCTGGGCATGCTCCTCCTAGCTACGAGATTACACCAGGATATTATCAATGAATACAATAACAAACGAGTCAAGATAAGTCTGAAACACATTGTTCATCAGATGCATGAACGCTTTTGGGGCGTTGGTCAGCCCAAAAGACATTAGAAGGAGCTCATAATGTCCATATAGGGTCCTGAAAGTTGTCTTAAGAATATTTGAGTCCCGAATCTTCAGCTGGTGATACCCTAACCTCAAAAAAATCTTGGAGAACACCCTCGCTCCCTGAAGTTGGTCAAATAGATCATTAATACGTGTCAAAGGATACTTGTTCTTGACTGTGACCTTGTTCAAATGCCTGTAATCAATGCACATCCTCAGAGTACCATCCTTCTTATTTACAAATAGAACCGTTGCACCCCAAGTGACACATTAGGCCGACTAAACTCCTTATCAAGGAGTTCCTTGTCAAGAAGATGTTCCTTCAACTCCTTCAACTCCGCCGGTGCCATACGATACAGTAGAATAGAAATGGGCTGAGTGCCCGGCACCAAATCAGTACCGAAGTCAATATCCTTGTCAGGCAGCATACCCGGTAGGTCTGCAGGAAACACATCCTGAAAATCAAGCACCACAGGAACAGAATCAATAGCAGGGACCTCTAGACTAACATCCCTCACAAAAGCCAAATAGGATAGACAACCCTTCTCAACCATCCGCTGAGCCTTCAGGTATGAAATCACTCTACTGGGAACATAATCGATAGAATCGCTCCACTCAACCTTTGGCAACCCCCGCATCACTAGCGTAACGGTCTTAACATGAAAATCTAAAATAGCATGACATGAAGACAACCAATCCATACCCAATATCACATCAAAATCGACCATACTAATCAGCAAAAGATCTACCCTGGTCTCCAGACTCCCAATAATTACCACACATGACAGATATACATGGTCCACAATAATAGTATCTCCCACCGGAGTAGATACATGAACATATGAAACTAGATACTCATGGGGAATATCCAAAAAATGAGCGAAATACGAAGACGCATATGAATATGTGGAACCAGGGTCAAACAATACAGAGGCATCTCTGTGGCAAACTGAGACAATACTTGTAATCACAGCATCTGGAGCAATGACATCTGATTTGGCAGGGAGAGAATAGAAATGGGCCTGGCCACCCTCTGATCGGCCTCCCCCTCTCGATTACCCTAACTAACTGAGCCCCACCTCGAGCTGGCTGGTAAAAGTGGAGGATTTTTTCGCCCGAGTACTCTACTGTGGATCCCCCACTCAAGAACCTAGGGAAATCTCTCTTAATGTGACCAAAATCTCCGCACTCGAAACAACCCCTCCTCTGACGGAACTGTTGCTCCTGATGCCCAGAGTAACTACCCACGGAAGCCTGAGCTGACGAGGCATGATGAGAACTCTGCGCTGGTAGTGCACTAAATGACGACTGGCCCTGTTGATAATTGTGTGACCCGTGGCCAGATGATGCACCACGGTGAACTGGGCGAGCCGTCTGAGCATGTCTGAATGGACGAACCTGCTGGAACTGACCCCTAGAAGGAGCACCAACAAATCCACCCTGTCCACGAGGCCTCTTGGCCTCCCTCTCAACCCTCTCCTGACTGCGAACCATCTCAATCTGACGAGCAGTGTCGACAACCTCATCAAAAGTAGCACCAGACACTCTCTCTCTCTGGTCATAAGCAATCGTAGCTGAAAGGTGAGGCCATCTATGAACCTCATGATCCGCTCTCTGTCTGTGGGAACCAACCAAATAGCATGACGGGCCAAATCCAAGAAACTCATCTCATACTGCGTCACAGACATATCACCCTGACGAAGCTGCTCAAACTGTCTATGCAGCTCCTCTCTGCCAGACTAAGGCACAAACTTGTCCAGCAAGAGAGCAGAGAACTGCTTCCAGGTAAGGGGTGTTGCGCTGACTGGCCTATGCCTATCGTAAGCCTACCACCAACTAAATGCAGCCCAGAGAACTGAAAGGTACCGAACGAGACCCCACTGGTCTCCATAATACCTGTTGTGCGGAGTATCCTCTAATATCTGTCCAAGAAACCCTGTGCATCCTCTCCCTCTACACTACTGAAAGATGGAGGCTGTAGTCTCCTAAACCTTTTCAATCTACGTTGCCCATCCTCATGCATAGCAGGAACCACATAGAATTGAACAGCGGCAACCGACTAGGTTGGTGGTGCCCACGGTGTCTGGAGTCCCTGTACCACCTGCTTTGGTGTGTGGGTGGTAGGAGTCTGAGTGCCTCCCTCGGCCTGAGAAGTGCTTGTTGTTGTGGAAATAGAGATCGCCTGAGAAAGGCATGTGTATACGATCAGAATTTGAGCTAAGGCCTCCTGAAGTCCAGGAATCACGATGGGCACAGGTGGTGCCGGGCATGGTCCTGATCTGGGGCAACTGGTGGATCTGCAGGTACTGCCCCAGCTGTTGTGCGGGCTATACCTCTACCCCTACCGTCGCCTTTACCTTGGCCTCTCGTGGCCCTAGCTGGTGGTACTGCTGGCTGCCCATCCTTCCAAGTAGTACGAGTCCTCACCATCTATGAGAGAATGAAACAATAAATGTTTAGTTACCAAAATCAACAAATTCGCACGACAAGAATTCAAGAATGTGAAGTTTTCCTAAGCGTTCTGCAGCCTCTCGAAGATAAGTACAGACGTCTCGGTACCGATCCGCAAGACTCTACTAACCCTGCTCGTGACTCGTGAGACCTATGTACACTAGGCTTCTATACCAACTTGTCACGATCCAAAACTCTAACCTGACGTGATAGCGCCTATCGATGGTCTTATGCAAGTCGACTTTTCAAAATACTTCAGTATTTCATAAAAAGGATAATTCATATGTTTTTCATACAAGAAACTTTTATAAAAACCAAAGTTGAACTCAAAATAAAATGCGAAAAGATAGCCCCAAACATCAGAGTGTCACCAAGTCAAGAGCATCTAGATAGCTAGTCTAATACAAACAGTGTCGAACCGTCAATATAGAAAAGAAATAAAATATAAAAGGAGAGACAAGGTTTGCGGACGCCGGCAGCTACCTCGCAGTCTCCGATACTAGATCGAGTACGAACTCAACGACCTTCATGACCGTGCACACCTGGATCTGCACATGAAGTGCAGAGTGTAGCATGAGTACAACCAACTCAGCAAATAACAGAAATACATAAGGGACTGAAAAACAGTGACGAACTAATACAACATAGTTCATTTCAGTAATTTTCAACAATGAAGATAGACATGTGTAATTGCCGGTAATATGAGTCAAATCAGTTTCACATTTACTAAGCTTAAAACCAGTTATAGTATTTTTCGGAAGTTCAGAACAGTAGCATAGTACTCTCAGGGCAGAACCACTCAAACTCTCAATAGCTCAACACCCGACTCTCAACCCTCAATACACAAGCTCAATAGGTACTTGCGCTCACTAGGGGTGTACAGACTCCGGACGGGCTCCTACAGCCCAAGTGCTATAATCCGCATGGATAACTCACGTGCCGCACGAATAACTCATGTGCTATAATATCATATCAAGATCTGTACGGACAACTCACGTGCTAAAGTATAAACATCATGATTCGTACAGACAACTTACGTGCTACGGTATCTATACCTACCAAACAGGACCTCAACCTCACTCAGTCATGAACCTCTCTAGTCTCACGACCTTCAGTAATGAAAGGGAATCAGCCCAAATCGGAAAGCTATAATATATCAACAGGGAATATCAGAGACTGAGGTATAATATGCAATAAATGCTATGACTGAGTACAATAACAAGAAGCAGGTACATAGCCTAAGCATTATTGCTAACATGAAAAGCAGTCAAATTGCTAGAAGACATGGAAAATGTAAGCAACAATAGGCTACTCGACTTTACAGTCTCATGGGATGGACCACGTCACAATCCCTCACAGTGTACGCTCACACGCCCGTCACCTAGAATGTGTGTCACCTCCAGATAGTCACATCATACAAAATTCTTGGGTTTCATACACTCAAGACCATATTTAATACTGTTACTTACCTCGACTGCGCAGAAATCCTACTCCGAAATGCCCGTGCCTCTCAAATCGGTCTCCAAATTCCCCGAATCTAGCCTCAGACAGTACGAGATAATCAATATAGACTAAAGGGATCAATTCCTAAAGAAAACTACTAAATTATAGCCGAAAATCCGAAATCGGCTCAACCCGGCCCCCGGGCCCACGTCTCAAAATCTAACAAAAATCACAAAACCCGAAAGCCCATTCACTCACGAGTCTAACCATACTAATTTCATCAAAATCCGACATCATTTGGTCACCCAAATCCCCAAAAGACACTCTACAATTTCAAGCCTTAAACCCCCAAATTTCACTTCAAAATCTCGTTGATTAGGTGGAGAAATCAGTGAGAAAACAAGAGTTATGATATAAAATGAGTTCAAGAAGCTTACCTCAATATTCTCCTCGAAAATATTCTCCAAAACCGCCTAAGTCTGAGTCCCAAATGTAGAAATAATACCAAAATCGTGAACCCTAGATTTTTAAGCTTCTGCCCAGACTTTTCGCACCTGCGTACCTCCTGTCGCATCTGCGATGCCGCACCTGCGGAAATTCCCTCATAGGTGCGGATTCCATTTTAAGTTCCAGGTTCCACTCTTGCGGCTACAAGACCGCATCTGCGCTTCGCACCTGCGGCAAGCTGCCCGCTTCTGCGACCATCGCAGGGGCGGGAAAATCTTCGCACTTAGGAACTCTGTGACCTTCTTCGCTTCTGCGGGCTCACACCTGCGACTCCTACTCCGCAGGTGCTATTACACAAGCAACATCAACACTTCAGATGCCTCTCAAATCCCAAATCAAATCCAAAAACCTCTCGAATTCTACCCGAGGCCCCAAGGATCTCAAAAAAACATGCCAACAAGTCATATAACTCAATACGAACTTAGTCGAACTTTCGAATCACTCAAAACCACATCAAAACACCAATTACACCTGGATTAAAGCCTAAAGAACTTCTAAACTTCCAAATTCTGCAAACGACACCGAAACCTATCAAACCATGTCCGATTGACCTCAAATTTTTCACACTAGTCCTAAATGACACCACGAACCTACTCCAATTAACAAAACACAATTCCAAATCTGATATCAAAATTTCCACTACAGGCCAAAATTGCTAAAATTGTAACTTTCGTCAATTCAAGCCTAATTCTACTGCGAACCTCCAAATCATATTTTAAATGCGCTCCTAAGTCCAAAATCACGTAACGAAGCTAAAGGAATCATCAAAATTCAAATCCGAGGCCGTTTATACATAAGTCAACATCTGGTCGACTTTTCCAACTTACGCTTCCAATTAAGAGACTGTCTTATTTCATCCCGAAATCACTCTGGACCCGAACTAACCAACCTGGTAAAATATATAACATCTGAGAAGCACAAAAGAAGCAAAAAATAGGTGAAATGGGGCTATGAATCTCGAATCAGCCGGTCGGGTCATTACAAAACTATTTCAAAAATAAATTCATTTATTTGTTGATTTCTTACTTGATTTAAAAATTATAACCTTACTTTATTGAAAATAAATTGATCGGGCAGATTTTACATATTGATAATTTTGGCACGTGAGTTGTCTTGCTGTTATGATAGCAATATGGGCACGAGGTGCCGTGGAAATACGAAAGTGGGCTGAGACCCGTATTATTTATGATTATAAACGAGGTATCACATGATGACTTTTTTTTTTGAAAATATTATATTTAAAATATCGTTTGAAATGATTATATTTGAAAGATATTTATTTGAAAAAATTATATTTGAAAGATATTTATTTGAAGGAAGTATATTCGAAATATATTTATTGGAAATGATTATATTCTAAAGATTTTTATTTGAAAAACTTATAGATGAAAGATGTATATTTTGGAGGACTTAATTGTTTGGTTGTACTTGTGTTCTTATTTTTTGAGCAATATTTATGGTGTTCTTGCTTCCTTGTTGTTTATATAACTGGTTGATTATTGTTGTTATCACTACTATTAGCTTCCTATTATTTTTACGGAAAAGACCTAAAAAGGCCACTCAACTTACAGAAATGGCCTATCAAGGCCATCTGTTAAAAGATCGTTATTTCCATGCCACCACCGTTAAATATTTGGCTTATCTATGCCATTATTTGCCTAACGGCTGAAGTTTCTCTTTTTTAAATATTTATAATTAGTGAATAAACCCCACAGTTCCACTTTTCAGTTCATTATTGGTCCATCTTTACCCCCTGCCCTACATTAGTTTTAACCTTGGTTAGGTGCATTTACCAAAACCCAACCCGGTAAAAAACAAACCCAAATTATTAACCCAACCTAACCATTTACTCTCTAGTCGTCCATCAAACAAATCCCCTTTCTCAAAAATCCCTCTTTAGTCTTACTATATTTTCGAACGGAAGCAAGGCTATTGTCGAAGGTGGCTTCAAAATTAGATTTTGTTGGAAGATTGATATAACTTATCAAGCTTAATAGATCGAAAAAATTATTTAATTTAGTGGGTGGGGTTTAATAGGGTGGGTGTAAATTCTTTCATGTGGGAATTAATTTGCATGTGGGGTTACTTGTTTTTGTCTTTCATAAATGAAGTGTAAATCATTGTTTATTCTCTAGTTCCATGCTTTTATGTTTTTGCTCTTTTCTATTCTAGTCCCCCAAATAATTGTCTTTTTGGGTTTTGTTATTCATGTATTTTAATTACTGAAATGTGTAATTCTGTTTTATTCCCTCATTTTCGATTTTGTTTTCCTTTTGCATGTGAACTTTATTGAAGCATGAATGACACAGTGGACGTGTATTTCAACTATGAGGGTGAATGGGTAATTTCTCCAGAAATATTGTATAATAAGAGGTTGGTCCGTATGTGGAATAGGTTTGACCCGGATTTGTTATCTTATAAAGATTTATGTGTAGAGTTCACAAAAGAGTTAGGGTTTATTGAAGTGAAATAACTTTTAGTTGCTGGGTCGTCGGGTAGGTTCTATATAATTGATGGAAATTATGGTATCAGGGCATTACAGTGTCTTGTTACAGGTTCTATATATAGATTCAAAATCATAAACTTGTTTGTTGTAGATGAGTTAGATTCGACTGTCCATACTCAAAATATTTTGCTTCATACTGAAACATTCCATGTAGATGTTGAAGCAGTATGTGAAAATGAGCATTTTATTGGAGATTATGATTTTGATGTTGATGTTCCATCTGATGTTGAATATGATTCTGAAGGACTTGAAGTTATTAGCAAACAAATGAGGAGGGTAGTGAGTGATAGGTTGGAAAACTTTAAGGAGTTGTATAAGGGCATGGCATTTAAAGATATCGTGGAAGCTAGAAGGGTAGTGAGCTATTATGCAATTTCTAATGGGTATGGCTTGAAGATTGAAAAAACAGATTCTACCAGGGCTCCATATATTTTTTATATTGGATTCCCTTTTAGATGTTCTATCTCAAGGGATAAAAAGTCTAATGAGTTTAGTATCAAAAACTTGAAGGCAGAACATAGTTGTAATCCTTGTTAATCCAAGGGCTGATGCTAAGACATTAGCACAATACTTTAAAAATAAACTACAAAACAATCCTAAGTATACTGTTAAGGATATGAGAGGGGAATTAGAGAATGATTTTAAGCTTAATGTGACAAGATATAAGATTAAAAGGGCTAAGGTGATGATTCTTGAGAAGTTAGATGGGAGTTTCAAGGATGAATATAACAAGCTTGAAGCCTATTGTCAAGAGCAAGACTGTCTAATCTTGGGACTGATGTTGCAATCAACATATCAAAGGATTCTTTTGAAGAAGGAAAAATGAGGTTCTTGAGATTGTACATATGTTTCGAAGCTTTGAAGCTAGGCTTCAAAAGTGGATTGAGACCACTTATTGGTTTGGATGGTACTTTCTTGAAGGGAAAATACAAGGGTCAGCTATTGGTGGCAATGGGACAGGATTCTATGAATAAGTTCTATCCACTTGCTTGGGCAGTGGTTGACAAGGAAACAAGCAGGACCTGGAGTTGGTTCATTGTCTTTTTGAAGAGGTCTTTAGACTTAAATAATGGGTTTGGAATGATATTTATATCAGACATGCAAAAGGTACCATTTCTGTTTTTTCTTCTATTTTCAATACTGTTTTTTCTTCTGTTTTTTATTGTGTTGTCAACTCTATTTTTGCTCTGCTTCAGTTATGTTTTTCATCTGTTTTCAATACTGTTTTTTCTTCTATTTTTTCTTCTGTTGCCGACTCTATTTTTTCTCTGATTCAGTTCTGTTTTTCAGCTATTTTTTCATCTGTTGTTCATATGTTTTCAATACTGTTTTTTCTTTTGTTTCAACTATTTTTTCTGTTTCAACTATGTTTAGTTTTCAACTCTATTTTTGCTCTGCTTCTGTTTCATTTCTGTTTTCAATTTGCTGATTTGCTGCCATCACATATATTATTAGATGATGTGAGCACTGTACTACCTGATGCTCATCACATGTATTATGCTAGACACACTGAAGCCAACTAGTTAAAAAATGGAGGAGTGGGAAAATGAGGAAGTTGATGTGGTGGTGTGCTTGGAGTACTTATGAAGAAGATTTTAAAGATCAATTGTTGAAGCTTGGGGGGATGCCAGAGGATGCTGCAAGGGACTTGACAACTATCCACCAAAAGCATGGTGTAAAGCCTACTTTGATACACAACGTTAAAATCTAATGGTGGATAACAATTTTACCGAGTCATTAAATGCATGGATTCTAGATGCTAGACATATGCCAATTATTAAGATGTTGGAGAACATAAGGATCAAGGTAATGGAAAGGCTTGCATACTATGAAGGCAAAGCTATAAGCTGGAATGACAATTTCATTCCACCATGTATGAAACTATACAATGGCTATAGGGCAATATCACATGCTTGTACTTTGAACTTTAATTGAGTCAATGGCTTTGAAATAACAGATGGTAAAGACAAACATACAGTGAATCTTGACAAGAAGAGATGTACCTGTAGGTTGTGAGATTTATCTGGAATACCTTGTCCCCATGCTATTAAGGCATTGATGCATGATAAGATTGAACCACTGAAACAAATACACTGGTGGTATAGTAATGAAGTTTACTTGCTAACATACAAATACAAAATTCAGCCTGTTAGAGGGGTGCAATTCTGGAAAGTTCTGCCTAGTCAGGCCATGGAGCCACCTGAAATTGTCAAGTTGGTTGGAAGACCCAAAGTAAAGAGGAATGTGGTTGCTGATAAAGCTTTGAAGAGGAAAGGTGAGTGGAGTAGTTCAAGGAAGGGAATTATAATGAAATGCAGACAATGTGGTGATAAAAATCATAATGCAAGAGGATGTTACATGGTAAAGATTTATATTTCTTGTAGTTTATGAAATAATTACAATTTTTCCAGATTATGTACTAACTATTGTCTTTGGTTGGCAAGGTAGCGGGGTTGGACTTAGTTCAAAAAAGAGGGAAAATATGGGCAATACCCTCACATTGACATCTTCAGAAGTTGAAACACAAGAGTTTGGACAGAGTTCAATGTTTAGTGAAGCATTCTTTGAAACTGAAGTGGGAACACAACAGTCACAATAGTCAGTATTTAACACTCATGCTGGAACACAAGAATTCAACATTTATGGACCTGATGTTGGAGATGATGAAGACCCAAAAATTAGGCCGATGGTTATATATGATACTGACACAAGACTAGCCTTGAGGAAGGTACAGATGGATGCAACTGGTACAAGAAGGATCCAGTTTACTGGAGATGAAACAGGTACATCAACACCAATGGACCTGCCTTATTCACCAACAAAGGCTACTTGGAATGGAAAACCAACAATTACTTCAAGACAACTTCAAGCAGAAGTTAGAAAAAAAAGGTACAAAATGAAGGCAAGGAAGGGCCAAGGAGAACAAACAGATGATTGAAAGCTACTATAGTTTAATCTAGACTGTTGAAACTACTATTTTTTTGTAATGTTCAGTTATGCAGCTAGACTGTTTTTTGTATTGTTCAATTTACCAAACTACTGTGGGAATACAGTTTGAACAGTCTTTGTAATACAGTTTTTTGAAACGGCTGAATGTTCAGTTATGCATTTTGAACAGTTTTTGTAATTCAGTTTGGTTTAGTTTCAATTATGTGAACAATTTGGTTTTGAAACAACTATGTGAACAATTTGGTTTATCTTGAATTATGTGAACAATTTTGTTTAGCTTCTATTATGTGAAGAGTTTGGTTTTGAATAGAGTTTGGTTTAGCTTCTATTATGTGAAAAGTTTGGTTTTGAATACATTTTTGGTTTAGTTTTGAATACAGTTTGGTTAGTTTGAAAACAATTTGGTTTACTTTTGCATACAGTTTGGTTAGTTGATATCACTGATTTGTTCAAACAAAATCCCTTGAACAGTTTAGTTTTCCTTCAACTGATTTGTTCAAACAAACTTTTGTAACAATTCAGCCTGTTCAAACAAACTTTTGAATACAGTTTGGTTAGTTTGATATCAGTGTTAGACAAGAAGCCCTTGTCAAATTCATCATGTTCATTAAGCAACTTAGTTCAATATTTTAGTTACTCTCAGAGTGATAACACACGGTCAGACCAAGTTCAAAACATGGACTATTACATGATTCGGAAAGATTGGAGACAAGTTCACAACATACATTATTACATAATTCGGAAATATTGGAGACAATTTCACAACATAGACTATTGCATGAAGTCAAAATTACGTAGCACGAATATATACCTAACAAAAGACCAAACTATAGAATTCTAAGCAATGATCATTACATGGATCATTTTGTAGCCCATGCTACCATGAACACAATAAGGCAAACGAACAACAAAATCAAGAAATTGACTGCCGGAATATTTTTCCTTCAACTCCACAATCTTCAAGTTATCCTCAATAGCAGATGCTTCAAGTGCATCCAATCTTTCCCTCAACTCTATTACCGTTGCAACATTAATAACAGCAGAAGCTTCAAACTCATCTATCTTCTTCATCAACCTATTTCTTTCAATTCAAAACCTTCCAATTTTCTCCTTTGACTGCTAATGACAATTACAGCTCGCGGGGGAAATTCAACATCGTCCCATTCCCAAACAGCCTTGTTTGTGCCAAATAATCATACAATATCACCGATTATGTTCCAATAAAAATAAAACATTACACCATAAAATTATGAATTGCATTATGTAAATTATACTTACTTCATGCAATGGACACTTGTAAAAACGTCTCCCATAGTTCATAGGAGTCGTCGCCGTAAAATGATGCGCTACAAATCCACAACGACACTTCCTCTTTGAGTCAATTGAGCTGCTTGAACCAACAGACATTTTGAACTCTTTAACAAGAAAAAGTTACTATGAAGATGAATCGTAATAGACAAATAAACCTAAACCTTATTAGAAATTTCAGAATGATAATGGAGAAATTGAATTTAATGGAGGATATAGGGTTGCTGATTTTGGGGAGACGACTGGAGAGTGAAGGGTTAGGGTTGGGTTAAAAATTTGGGGTAGGTTTTGGTAAATGCACCTAACCAAGGTTAAAACTAATGTAGGGCAGGGGGTAAAGACGGACCAATAATGAACTGACAGGTGAAAATATGGGGTTTATTCACTAATTATAAATATTTAAAAAAGAGAAACTTCAGTTGTTAGGCAAATAATGGCATAGATAGGCCAAATGTTTAACGGTTGTGGCATGAAAATAGCGAGCTTTTAACGGATGGCATTGATAGGCTATTTCTGTAAGTTGAGTGGCATTTTTAGGCTTTTTCCGTTGTTTTTATATGCTATACTGCACCTCGTTACTACTCCACTGAGGTTAGTCTTGATACTTACTGGGTACCGACTGTGGTGTACTTATACTACACTTCTGCACATTTTTGTGCAGAAGTGTGTATTGAAGATATCAGACTCAAACAGAGTTAGAGTGTGATCACAAGGATTCAAGGTAGAGCTGCTTGGTCGTCACAGTCCCATGGAGTCTTTCTATTTTATCCATCTGTCAATTCTTATTCGAACAATATTGTGTATTCGATCCTCGAGGTCATTTCATGTATTCAGTTAGAGTTCGTGACTTTGTATTACCAGTCTTGGGAGGTTGTTTGAATCTGTTGTTGGTTTGGATTATCTATTTAAAAAATGGCTTGAATTATTATTACAATTGGCTTACTTAATCTTAGAGACTAAGTGCCATCACGACGCCTGTGGTGAGATTTTGGGTCGTGACACTTGTATACTATAAATAAGATATTCTTTGCCCATGGAAGGACACACAAGAAACACACTTGAATATGAGAACTTCTATATTCTCCTCTTATATATCTTGTCTCCATTGTTATATTGTTCTATTTTGCTTTTTCATAATATAGTTAAGTTTTTGGTCTGTACGTAGCAGTTTGTTTGATATTCTATGTGATATGGGACTTTTAGCACATTTATCTTATCAGTCAAAAATAATTACAACCGCAAGATAAATATATAAAAAATATATACTAATTATATATAAATATATATTATATATTAATATACAAAAATAAATATTTTACTATTATTATGAAAGACGACTATACAATGTAGATCTTAAGAAAAAAAATCAAAATATCCCACGATGGTGAAGAAATTTGAAAGAATGAAAGTATCCCAAAATGAAGTACCTATTGTCACCAAGAATGCTTGCCTAATAACGGTGGTAATCCATATTTGACCGAGAGGAAGTTTTTTAGGGATAAATTGATTTAACTCTGTTCCATAGTTGGTTTTCTTATTTACCGGTAAGCTATTGTATTTGAAAGGAATTTTTATTCATTTTATACCATAACTATGTCGTAGGATAAATCAGTCAAAATCAAAGAAGACTAAACCCTGAAATTAGTCGATGAAAAATGAAACGTAAAAAGCATAAATAAAGCTTAAAAGAAAGAGGAGGACCAAGAAGAACCCAGCAAAATTGAAACGTAGACTTGGGAAAAAAATTAGGGAAAACGACCTACTGTTCCTAAAAAATAAACCATAAGAAAAAAAAGAGGAGGAAAAAAGAGAACCCGACAAAAAAATTGAAGCAAAGAAACAGAAGTATAGGAATACACGTTATAAATTCGCTAGTCGTGATTGCACCTAACCCAGCCCGCTAGGTAAGCCAACTAACAACTGTCCAACTCCAATAATAGTAATAAGACAATCAAACAAAGGAATTATCTGAATCTTAAACATTTCCCAAGGACTGGTAGTACAAATCACGAGCATCTAAGAATAGAGTTACAAAGCGAAAATGCAATAAATACATAGTCTGTTTGAAAAGTACATAAACAGAGCTTTATAATTTCTACAGCTACCATGAATAAGAGGCAACAACAACAGAAACACAGGTACATCTTCAAACCCGGCAACCATCGAGCACAACAACAATAGCAGCCAACATCTTCATGCAATGTGCAGAAGTGTAGTATCAGTACAACCGACCTCGTGTACTGAGTAAGTAACAAACCTAACCTTATGTGGAAAGTAGTGACGAGCTGGAATATATGTCGGGTCCAACACCGATAACCAACAGTAGTTTGTAACAATGTAAAACAATTAAATAAAGATGTAGTTCAGAGATAAAATGCTCAGCCTTTTTATAGTTTCCCAAAATAGTTCCGATGTTCAAGTATAACAGCGAAAAACCCAAGTCTTTTATCAAATTTGCCAAAAATATGAGTAACTTGAAAACTGTTATCTTCCTTGAAAACTGTAATTTTTTCCAAAAACTCTTCATCAGGTAAATGTTTCATTTTCACATAACATGAGGAAAGTACATCTCCATGCCTATATTCAATATGTATGAGAAGTCATGAATAACGTGATACTGTACAACATGAGAAAAAATGCATCTCAAATGTATGCTTGTATGTCAAGTGTGCATATAATATGCGATGAAACTCAGTGATAAAACCATATGCATACTCTAAAAGTGTCAATTCACTCAGTCCTCCCAGCCACTCAGTCCTCCCAGTCACTCAATCCTCACAGTCACTCGGTCCTCCCAATCACGCATCACTCGGCACTCGGCGCTCGCACTCAATAGGTACTCCCACTCACTGATGTGTGTACAGACTCCGGAGGGGATCCTACATCCGAAGCGCTATATCAAGCTAATCATGGCATAAATCAATGAAACATGTTGCGGCGTGCAGCCTGATCCCGTAAATATCCTCACAATCAGGCCCTCGGCCACACTCAGTCATCAATCTCTCCAATCTCTCTCTCTCTCTCTCGGGCTCACAATGTCATGAAAATAGCCTGAATATGATGATGTGATGTATCAATAAATAACAACAGAGACTGAAATATGATATGCATATGAACGCGTATGACTGAGTATATAAAACAAAGAAATCAGATAACTCAACAGCAAAACTGACCTCAGTGGGTCCCAACAGGATACGCATGTAGCCTAGACATGGGGTCTAACATGGATCACAGCTTAATAGCTCAAGTACGTAAAAATTTCATGATTACAGGTAAGGTTAGGTAACTACACAGTACCACAGAAGTAACGGAGTCACAGTTCACACAATGCACGCCCACACGCCCGTCACCTAGCATGTGTGTCACCTCAACACCGATCACTTAGCACAAAATTCGGGGTTTCATACCCTCAACACTAAGTTTAGAAAAGTTACTTACCTCGAACGAGCCAATACCAATGCCAAGCAAGCCAAGCGATGCTTCAAAGATGTCATCCCAAGCGTTCCTACCTCCCAACGGCTCGAAACTAACCAACAACAATTCAAATACATCAAACAATGCTAAAGGAACCAATCCCGATCAGAAAAGATCAATCTTGAATCAAAAACCCAAAATCGGCCGAAAAGCGCAACCGATGCCCGCTCCTCGGAACCCGACAAAACTCAAAAAAACCAACAAACCATTCGATTACGAGTCAAACCATGCTAGTTTCACTCAATTCGGACTCCAATTCGATGTTCAAAACTCAAAGATTCATATTATGAAACTTTAGGCAAAAAACCCCCAATTTCCCTTTAAGATTCAATACCTAAATGCCAAAAATAAAGATAGATTCATGAAACGTAATCAAAACCGGGTAGATAATACTTACCCCAATCCTTGTGATGAAATTTTCTCCAAAGATCGCCTCAATCCGAGTCCCACATCTCAAAATATGAAGAAAGACCAAAACCCTCAATTTTATATCCTCTGCCCAATGCTTTCGCACCTGCGACACATTAGTTTCTTCTGCGGCGTTGCTTCTGCGACATATTCCCCACTTATGTGGAATCAACATAGGACTCGATCTCGTACCAGCAGACATCATACCCGCTTCTTCGACCTCGCAGGTGCGAGCCACCATTCGCATCTGCGCTCCTTCGCACCGCATCTGCATATCAGCATATGCACGCAAGCCTCCTCTTATGCGGGCTTCCTCACCTAGAACCATTTCCGCTTCTGCGGCCCCTTCTTCGCTTCTGCAGCCAGTGCACCTGCGCAAACCAACCGCATGTGCGGTCACACCAGAACCAGCAACCACTAGTTTTAGCCAAAATATCCAAAATGCTTCGAACCTCGCCCGAAACTCACTCGAGTCCCTCAGGACCCGGTCCGAACATGCCAACAAGTCACATAACATAACACAAACCTACTTGAGGTTTCAAAACACACATAAAAACATCGTAACAATGAATCGCACCTCAAATCGAAATCTATAAACTTTGAACTTCTCATTTCCAAAACTCGCGCCAAAATATATCAAATCATCCCGGAATGAACCCAAAATTTGCACACAAGTCCCAAATAACATGACAAATATATCGCGATTCCCCGAACTACAATCCGAATCCGATATCTTCAAAGTCAACTTTCGGTCAAACTTATGAACTTTCAACCTTCAAATTTCCAATTTTGCCAACTTGTGCTGAAACCATCTCGAAACATCCAAATGCAAATTCGGGCATACGCCTGAGTGCAAAACCTCCATACTGACCTAATGGAACCTCAAAACTCCGTTCCGGAGTCAAATTCTTGAAAAGTCAAACTTGATCAACTCTTTCAACTTGAAGCTTCAACAATGAACTCATTCTTCCAAACCGGTTCTTAATAACCTGAAACCCAAAACCGACGATTCGCATAAGTCATAATAAATCATACGGATCTACTCATGCCCTCAAACTACCGAGCGAAGTGCAAATTCTCAAAACGACTGGTCGGGTCGTTACATCCTCCCCTACTTAAACATACGTTCGTCTTCGAACGTGCCAAGAGTTGTTCTTCAAAACCATCAAACCACTGCATAACCTTACCATGCATATACCCGGGGGTGATCCCACGTCACCCTATCCCATATAGGCCCGATAACACGACATAGCTGGAATTTGTCAATTCAACCTAGCCCATAAGCCTTAGAATCCAATTTCTTTCTAGTAACCGGAATTCCTTGTAAGATCTGCATCTCGCAACCTACACGCTGTATAAGTTTGAACCAGCGGAACCAAGCCACAACCATATCCCAACTACAATTTCATGATATCTCGGATAACTCCGGTACTCGTAGCAATGATTTCTAAACACAACAACGGCTCAAAGAACCCAATGCAGATAATAAACCTCTTATCTAACCAAATCTTACTCTAAAGCCTTCGTACACTGTCGATAATGAAAGAACACGCGGAAACTCGTAACCATTTCTCAATCAACATGCCATGGAGCCCCTCTCATTCAACAAGAACTCTAGCTAATTCCCAAGACGACTTCCGATATTATCCTTCCAAATACACCGCAATCAAATCCGATTGCAACCCTCCTAGATCTGATGACTTCATCTTATAGAATACCAACTAACCTACTGACACACAACACCAATACTACTCGGGTCCACAACCGTGCAATCCATGCACCAATAAGAAACAACCCACCTGTATTTAATCACAAAAATTCAAGAGAACCTCCCGCAAACTCTACGGGTACCACCACCACAAAAAGCTAAGAACCCATCACACACCGAGAACCATCACCCGACTCTAACACAAAAGTTCATACCTCAATATATTGCATGCGCGACTCCATCTAGACGCCGGTCCATATCATGTACCCAGAGTCACACTGATCAAAATCGATAACAACGCGAAATTCAACATCCAGTACCTATAGTGAATTACCATAACTACGGAGAATAAGACGATAAAATGCCACACAAAACCAAAAGAACACAACCAATACGCCCTCAATCATGCAACACCAAATTACTCATCTCGCTCAAATTCCGCTATATGACCACAATAGAGCCGAACCATGTATGCCTACAACCAACCAATCACAACTCTCGTAGCATAGAAGAGTAACTCATAGAAATTTCAGAACACAAATAAGCTCAGCAACAACCGAATGGCACATCTCTCAACATAAGCATTATGGAGCCAACCAATCCGACTCGGTGTAGACTTCACATCCTAATTTCTCCTACCCATGGACCCCCAATTCAACTCTAGTCATCCACAAATAGATAAATAAACCTCCGAAAGTCCAAAATGACTTAATCATAACACATACTATCATCTGGCTAGCTTCTGCCACAACTTCACAGTCCATAACCATGAAATAATCTACCCATGAGAACTCCCAGTCTCCAAATCCATAGACCACACAAATCACCATATCCAATCCCAACTCCACCGGCCGAATATCTAACACATCTATCATACATGATCATTCCGCGAGGAATACTTCTAAAATTCTTCCGTTCCACATAGAAAATTTTAATATCAACAGTCGATCAACTATGAGAGTGTCGCAATACCAATGAAATATCCATAAATCAAAACACATTTCCCCTTCTGACATTTACAATCTCATCAAGCCATACCAAATAGTATTTTCATTAACCTAGTCATCTGAAACCACCCATGCTTCCTAAGGACGCATGACCTTTCCTTCAAAACTGAATCGTGACCTTACACATGCAAATCTTAATCCTACACAACACACCGCATATACCATGCCATCATATGGAAAATATGAAAACTCCATACTCCACTCCCATAGTCACAAACAACTACATACTCAATTAGCCAAGAACTTTTTATTGATCCCATCCAGGAGAAATCACCATACACCACATGCTCCTAACGCCAATAGGAAATATACTCCTGAACCGTGGTAGAAACTATTGAGATCTCTTCGAAACACATTTTCACATGATTAAGCCATCAAAATTAAATCTCTCTAACTCAACCAAGCCACGCCGGTCACAAAAAACCCAAGAGCATTGCCACAAAACACCTGTAGAAACCCAACACATTAGAAGCACCCAAAGAGCCGATCATATCCATTACCATTGTTGACCCAAGTCACTGCATAGTTTTGAAGATTGATAAATGCCTGACAAGTTGAACCGGGTACATCAGAGGACACATACTTGACCTGACATGTTGGCACACAAACCTTATGTGCATAGGAGATGAATGCCATTGTGAAGTATCAATGAACAAGGAGAGTGTCTTCTAATGCGAAAAGGTTGCAAATTGATGAGAGAATATAAGTTGAATTCATCAAGGACAATAACGAATTAAGGAAGGAAGTTGAGTTTAATACGAACTTGTTCTCCTAGGTAGAGTTGTACCATAACTGAACGACAAACTCAACAACTAATTTTATAAATAAATGAAGTATTCTTGCTTGAATCAAGAACGCACAAGTGCAGAAGTGAATCATGATCTGAAAGCAAAATTCCCAGATATTTTGCAAGCAGAATTATTGTGTGATACAAGGGCTATAGACCAGCTAGAGGAACCAGTTCCATCTATTTGTCATTGTGTCTAGTTGGTTGTAGTAGGAGATTTAACATTGTATCTTTTCAGCTTTCATAGAAGCAATTGTAATAGGTATGCATTGTTCAAGTTAGAGTTAACTTGAAGCTTGTAGAAATTAGCTAGGGGCTAGTTACTACGAAGGGGTTAGAGTTAGTCCTAGGATTACAAAAGAGTTTATTTTGTAGTTCCGTTTGGCTCAGAGTTTTAGTGAAGAGTTCGAGCAAATCCTACTGAGGGGTAGGTCGTGGTTTTTTCACCTTTTGAGCCAGGTGTTTTCCACGTAAAAATGTCTGTGTTTTTACTTTACTGCATTTATTATTCCGCACCAGTAGAAGTTGGAGCACCAAGAAGAACTAGGTTCTTCTATTGAGACAGCACTCGAAAATTGGGTACCACACAAGTTAACCTATCTTCTTGTATGATATTGACGTCAAAAACATCAATTGGTATCAGAGCAGGTTGTCCTTAAAAGGCTAACACCTTCGATAGGATCAATATGAGTGCACCACCTGGAAACTGGGAAGGTCAATCAACTACAAGGCCACCACTCTTCAATGGCCAGTATTACTCTTGGTGGAAAAACAGGATGAAGGACCACCTGATTGGAGAAGACTATGAACTATGGAACATACTCACTAATGGTCCTCTAGCTACCATGATGAAGACTGCTGAAGGTATAGATGTACCAAAGACTAGAGCTGAATGCACTGCTGAGGATCTGAAGAAATGGGAGAAGAATGCAAAGGACAAAAAGTGGCTAGTGTGTGGACTAGGTCCAGACGAGTACAGCAGAATCTAAAGTTGCACCACTACAAAAGAGATCTGGGATACCTTGCAAGTAGCCCATGAAGGAACACCTCAGGTAAAAAGGTCAAGAGGTACTCTACTACACTCTTAGTATGAAAACTTCACAATGAAAGAAGGAGAGACTATCCAACAGATGTACACAAGGTTCACAACCTTGACTAATGAACTGAAATCTCTTGGAAGAGTCATTCTTGAAGAGGATAGGGTTGAGAAGATTTTGACAAGGGTCTTGCCTATTTCCTGGGAAAGCAAAATCACTGCTATCCAGGAATCGAAAAATATGGCAACCCTGAGACTGGATGAGCTGATTGGAAACCTTACTGCCTATGAACTCAGAAGGCAAACAAATGGATGGTCCAAAGAAGGAGAGGACTCTAGCGCTAAGAATCACTGAGGGAGCACATCTGGAGGATGATGAGATGGCCATGATCACCAAATAATTTATAAACTTTCTTATGAGGAAGAAGGGCATCTCTAGAGGAGGAAACTACAACAAAGCAAAAGCTCCAGAAAGGCCAAACAACGAGGGATGCTACAAATGTGGTAAGACTGACCATCTCATCAAAAACTGTCCTCAGTGCAAAATAGAATGGAAAAATGAGAGATACGAAAGAAGGAACAGGAAGAAGGAACATGTACAACCCAAGAAAACCACAACAAAGGCTATGGTTGCTGCTTGAGGGGAAAGTTCAGATGAGGAATCAGAAGATGGGGAGACTAAAGATCAGGCGCTCATGGAAATTGGAGAATCTGATGAGGAATCACATGAAGAACCAGAGGTAAGTATCTCCCATCTTAAAAACAAAGTAAAGTTCCTATCTAAGGAAAAACTCTCTGAGTTGCTACTTGATTTCATAGATGATTCTGAGGAAACAACCAAAGAGAAGGATCAACTATATAAAGAATGTGCAATGCTAAAAGCAAAGTACATGAACCTGGAAATCAGAGTCAATGAATCTGAAAAGAAATACATTGTCTTGTTGAACCAAGTTCATCCACTTGAAACTGAGATTCTAGAACTAAAATCTAAAAACTTAATGCTAAAGCTAGGATCCAGTAAGAAAGTTGTTGATTATTCTCATATCATGTTAGAAAAAAATTTGGGAAAATTAAAAGACAAGATGTATGCCAAGGATGAACAGATAATAACTCTTAACGAAGAACTTGGAAAAGTCAAACATGAATTAGATCAAACTTGTAAATGGAATAAATCCTCTGATGCGCTGATATGGCTTCAAGAGAATCATAGTAGCAACTGGAGAGGGTTGGCTTTGGAAGTCAATTGCCCAACTGGGATCTCAAAAGCAAGTATCTCACTCTCCTTGAGAATAAAATCTGCACCCATTGTGATAAGACTGGGCACTACAAATATGAGTGTACTGCAAAAGAGCAGGCCAGTCAAAAAAATGAGAGGTTTATAAAAAGGAAAACTGGCTACCAAGTTGGGCCAGAAAAAAATTGATTAATCATTTCTCTCATAAAAAGGACCCAAACTAGTTTGGATTCTTAAAAGTAACCCCTGATTCTTTTGTAGGTTCAAGTAAGAGGAGGCAGCCAAATTTGGTATTTGGATAGTGGTTGCTCAAAGCATATGACTGGGAATATGGAACAATTCCTTTCACTTGAAAGTCTCAAAGGAGGAAATGTCTCATTTGGAAACGGAAAGAAAGGTGAAATTATTGGGGTTGGTAAGGTATGTAAGGATGACACACGATCCACTGAACATGTGTATCTAATAGATGGCTTGAAATATAGCCTGATCAATGTATCACAACTGTGTGACAGAGATAACCTGGTTCCTTTTACTTCCACAAAATATTTTGTGATTAACCTGCTTACTAACAAGATTGTTTTGTAGAGAAAAAGAATGAATAACATCTATGTCATAGACTTGTCCACAGTGTCTGAAAATGAACTCACTTGCCTAAGTGTGTCGGACAGTGATCCCCTCCTGTGGCACAAACGACTTGGTCATGTGAGTCTAACTCAGCTTAACAAACTAGTCACTAAGAACCTAGTGGTAGGACTTCCTAACATTAAGTTCAAGGAGGAAAAAGTTTGTGAGGCATGTGCTAGAGGGAAGCATGTAAGGTCCTCTTTCAAAAGTAAGAAAATAGTCAATACCACGAGGACGTTGGAACTGGTTCATATGGATCTGTGTGGTCCTATGAGAACTCTGAGTAGAGGTGGTAAGAGATATGTGATGGTGCTATTTGATGATTATTCAAGGTTCACTTGGACCTTATTCTTGGCATCTAAGGATGAAGTATTTGATATGTTCACCTCATTGGTCAAGAAAACTCAAAATCAATTAGGACATCAACTAGAATCAATAAGATCTGATCATGGTACTGAATTTGAGAATGCTAAGTTTTTTGGGTTCTGTGATGAACATGGTGTTAATCATAATTTTGCTGCTCCTAGAACCCCACAACAAAATGGGGTTGTTGAAAGGAAAAACAGAACTCTTGAAGACATGGCAAGAACCATGCTTCTATCTAGCAAATTACCTCAAAACTTTTGGGCTGAAGCAATAAACAGTGCTTGTTACATAATCAATAGAGGCATGACCAAACCTCTGGTAGAGAAAAATCCCCATGAATTACTTAAAGGGAGAAAACCCAACATATCCCACTTTAANAATAAAAGAACTATGTGTGTAGAAGAAAGTGTACATGTTGTCTTTGATGAAACTAACACTCTTGCTGAGAGACAGGAACCAGAAGATGAGGAGCTTGGACTGGTGAGAAGCAGTGATCACATTGAAGCAAACATGGAAGGTGGAACAGGTGATGGACCAGGTTCAACTACCTCAAGCAACATGACAGGGGGAATTCAGCATATGCAACCTGGCCCTGATCCTGCTCCACAGCAAAAAGACACCATCGAATTGTCTAGGAATGAACAGTTGGTACTCAAACCACACAGATATCAGAGTTCTCACCCTCTTGAGAACATCATAACAGATTTGACATCCGGAATCAAAACAAGATCACCCTTCAAAATTCTGTGTGCATTTGATGCCTTTCTTTCCATGATCAAACCAAAGAACATTCGGGAAGCAAGAGTAGTTGTTCAAGTGTATAGTCAAGAAGAGGGAATTGAATATGACGAGACCTTTGCCCCTGTGGCAAGACTGGAGGCAATTAGAGTTCTTATAGCATTTGCTGCTCACATGGAATTCACTCTCCATCAGATGGATGTTAAGAGTGCCTTTCTCAATGGCTATCTGAAGGAAGATGTATTTGTCAAGCAACCTCCAGGTTTTGAAAGCAAGGAGTCACCTGACCACGTATACAAACTCGACAAGGCTCTATATTGTCTCAAACAAGCACCAAGAGCATGGTATGAACGATTATCAAAATTCCTGCTAGAACATGGGTACAAATGAGGAAAAATTTACAGTACCTTGTTATTAAGGGAAAAGGGTAAGGATCTCCTGGTTGTGAAAATATATGTGGATGATATTATATTTGGGGCGACTTCTGAAAAATTGAGCAACGAATTTGCTATGCCTATGGGGAGTGAATTTGAGATGAGTATGATGGGTGTGCTAAACTTCTTCTTAGGCTTGCAAATCAAGCAAAACTCAAATGGAACAATGATCCACCAACAAAAGTATGTGAAAGAATTGCTCAAGAAGTTTAAAATGGAAGACTCAAAGGAAATAGATACTCCCATAGCCACAACTACAAAATTGGATGTGGATGAACCTGGTTCATCCGTTGATCAGAAGCTATACAGAGGGATGATTGGGTCGCTATTATATCTCACTGTCAGTAGACCTGATATTGTGTTCAGCGCCGGGAATGTGTGCTAGGTTTCAGGCAAATCCAAAGGAGTCCCACCTCACTACAGTGAAGAGAATTTTGAGATATTTGAAAGGCACCACTGATTTATGCCTTTGGTAACCTAAAGGTAGTAATTTCGACCTTGTAGGATATGATGATGCTGATTATGCAGGTTTCCTGGTTGAAAAGAAAAGTACTTCAGGTATGGCTCACTTTTTGGGTTCATGCCTTGTGTCTTGGGCTACCAAGAAACAAAATTCAGTAGCCTTGTCTACTGCTGAGGCTGATTATGTGGATGCAGCCTCCTGTTGTGCTCAGTTGCTATGGATCAAGCAATAACTCATGGACTTTGGTATAGATGTGGGATGCGTTCCTATTTTCTGTGATAACACTAGTGCCATTAGTATGACGAAGAAACCGATTCATCATAATAGAACTAAGCACATAGATGTTAGGCACCATTTCCCGAGGGATAACTATGAAAAAGGAATGATCTCAATTGAATTTTGTGCTACTGATTAACAAATTACAGATATATTTACTAAAGCATTGAGTAGGGAGCATTTTGATAGAAACATGCTTGAATTAGGGATGATTAAAATCATCTGATTGAAGAAAAAAAATTGAAATAAAATGAATTTTTTTTTTGGCTAGAAACACTAACATAGATAATCAATCAGTCTAATCATTGCAAAGCATCATGACTTTATTTTCATACTCTCTTTCCATGTATTAATATGATTCTCTGGTTGCTAATGATGTTTCTCTATCTTTGTAAATTGATGCAAATTAAGGACTTTAACACGATGAACCTGGTTCATCTTTGCTGGTTCATCTGGCTGACAAAGTACCTGCTCATCTCCATACAATTATTGAACTAATTACAGTCACATATGAGCAGGATTCTATCTATATTTGGTTCATTTCAAATTATTTGTACTAATCTCTAAATGAACCCGTTCCAAGAAGTCACATCAGTACTCAATTAGCCTTGAGGTAGGGAACTCTTAACCATCTAATCAATGAGACTCCTACAACTATTAGACCTCCACTTCAATAAATGTTCTACCCGTTGTAAAATTAATAGTCATATCTTATATAAGGGCCATCATTACTCTCCTCTTCATAAAGTAACCGTCGAACCAAGATCATTAGTCTTCAAACCCAAAAACTGATCACTCTTTCTTTTCTTCCTAACAACACTCATAATCACGTCTTTACCACCATCTGCTTCTTCTTCTTCTTCATCACCAAATCGTGATTATGATGGAGGGAATTATGAATCAGATTCAAATTCTCCATCAGTATACAATTATCAATCTTCATAAAAAACCTCAACTCCCGAAAACCCTCCTGTTCTAGAACCCACATCTAACCCTAACCCAGCCCCTCGTGGTCGTCGTGTAAATGTTCTTGCCAGAAAATCAGTGGCTTATGGGTCACGTGCAAAATTCTTGGAGGCAATTCTGCAGGCTGAAAAGGATAAGAATTCTGACTCATCAAGTGAATCTTTTAAATCAACCAACGAGGATGAAGCACCTGGTTCATCAAATTCTGAACAAGGTAATCTTGATGCAATTTCTGAGTCTGCTAATGCTGAGAACAAGTTTGTTCTGGTTGGATCGGTAGTGGATGTTGAAGTGCCTAGTAGGCAAAGAAAATTGGAAAAAGTTAAAGTTCTTGTGGAAAAGGGATTTGGGGAGGATGGTACTACATTGACTATTTGTGGTCCCATTCCTGAGAAGGTTGGAGAAGATATCATAGAGTTACGGGGAAGTGTAGTCGAGGAAGCAGCGGCAGGTCTAGCAAGCTTAAAGAAAGGAGTGGATGAATCTGGTTCATCTGGGGACGAGACATTGGTTGACAGGCTAAGGAAACTGGGGGAGTCCTATAACCCCAAGAAAAGGAGGACTCAGAAGTCCAAGAAGGCTACTAACCCAGTTCCCTCCAAGAAGAGGAAAACTTCTGTAGCTGCTGATGTTCCTATTCCTAAGGTGCGTGCTACACGTAGTGCTGCGAGAGAGGAAGAAGAACTGTTTGAGAAGGCTCTGCTTGAGAGCAATAAAGAGAGAGTTGCAAAGGGAAAGGCTAAAGTAGGAGAGCATGTGGATCCTGTTGTGGTTGAATAGGATACGATGGACCTAGTCCATCATGAGGAGCAGACTGCTCTTATTGTGGCTGAGACACCAAAATCAAAAAGGGCTAAGGCTTCTTCGAAGAAGTCAGCTACAGTGTCTGCCGCACTCACAAAATCTGTTAAAAGGACCAGGTCCAAGGCAAGAAGGTGAAGGTTGTTGAGAAAGATGATGATAAGGAGTGGAGTGGAGAATATGAGGGGGAAGTTGGTGAGGTGACTGACAGAATCACCTTGTTTGGCAAAAGAACAATTCTGAAGGGAAAGTTGGTGAAGGATCTTGAGGAATCTAGGATGGGATACCTGCTGGACACACTAGATGTTCAGGGGTGGAAGAACATGGTTCTTCATATTGAAGGAAGGTTGGCTAGAGCTGAACTGGTGGAGTTCATGGGTAATGCAGTAGTCAAGGATGGCAGGGTCACTACCACAGTCAAAGGAATTCAAGTCTCCTTTGATGCTAAAGAACTGGGAGAAATTCTGTAAACTCATGCTGAGGGATACGAATATTACACGAAGCAACGACGGCCTAGTTTAGATGGAATGGCCTCAGCAATCAATATTACCAGATTCTTCAGTGACAATGAAAGGGAAATTGAACCCAAGCCAGTCTACAAGAGTGAAATGAAGCCAGAGCACAAGTTGCTTTTCGAGTTTGTCATCAAGTTCGTGCTGCCAAGACAAGAAAGAAGGAACATAGCCAACTATATAGATCTGACCTTGATGCAATGTTTGTATAGGGGAAAACAGGTCAATTGGCTAGCCTTCATCATCCAACTCTTGGACAGAGTTGTTAATGGAACAAAAACACATGCAATTCCATATAGATTTATTCTGACCATTGTGCTTGCTCATTTTGATGTTCCTGTGAAAGATGCTGAGATGGCTCCTACCAGGAACTATTTTGGGAAGGATACTTTGGTGACTTGCGATTATACTATCAATGTTCCTGCAGATGAACCTGGTTCGTCTAGGAAGCATCCTGTCAACAGCAAAGTTAGAACTCTGTTGCCGGAAAGAGAGATCAAGGATATGGAGATCCTTCGTTTGAAGTCCCGTTTGATTGAGGTTGAAGCTGAGCGGGATGCTCTCAGGGCTGAATTATCAAAAGAGAAGGAAAATAATGAGGGTGTTCTTAATCAGATGCTTTCTCTTCTACAAACCAAGACCACAACCTCCTCTGCACCTTCCCATTCTTAGGTTGTCCAGAGCTTCCAAAACCCCTTTTTAGACTAGTTGTTCTGTTTCTTTTCTTTTTATTCTGTTTTGCTCACGGTTATGTCTGTTTTTGTTTTGTTTGTATGATGTTTGATGTATGTTCCTAATCAATGAATTTTTTCTGTTTTGTTATTGACTTGTCTCAATTTCTTAGATAGCTTACATTTATTGGTTGCTTATGATGATTAATCATGTTTGCACCTGCAGTTGCCTCAATGGCCATGAGTAATTGTTAACAACATTGGTGAGTTTATCATTTTGCAAACTTTTCGATGATGCCAAAAGGGGGAAGAAAAGTGCTTTTATATTTCAAGTGATATTTATAACCTAATGAACTTGGTTTCTCTATGATAAATGCTTAAAAAAACATACAAAGTGTTTGAGTTATATACAGGGAGAAGCACAGAGTTTTCATCATCAAAAAGGGAGAATTTGTTGACCCAAGTCACTGCATAGTTTTGAAGATTGACAAATGTCTGACCAGTTAAACCAGGTCCATCAGAGCACACATACTTGACCTGACCAATTGGCACACAAACCTTATATGTATAGGAGATGAATGCGATTGTGAAGTATCAATGAACAAGGAGAGTGTCTACTAATGCGAAAAGGTTGCAAATTGATGAGAGAATAGAAGTCGAATTTAGCAAGGACAGTAACGAAGGAAGAAAATTGAGTTTAATACGAACTCGTTCTCCAAGGTAGAGTTGTACCAGAACTGAACGACAAACTCAACAACTGATTTTATAAATAAATGAAGTATTCTTGCTTGAATCAAGAACACACAAGTGCAGAAGTGAATCAAGATCTAAAAGCAAAATTCCCAGATATTTTGCAAGCAGAATTATTGTGCGATACAAGGGCTACAGACCAGCTAGAGGAACCAGTTCCATCTGTTTGTCATTGAGTCTAGTTGGTTGTAGTAGGATATTTAACATTGTATAATTTCAGCTTTCATAAAAGCAATTGTAATAGGTACGCATTTTTCAAGTTAGAGTTAACTTGAAGCTTGTAGAAATTAGCTAGGGGCTAGTTACTACGAAGGGATTCGAGTTAGTCCTAGAATTACAAAAGAGTTTATTTTGTAAGCCCGTTTGGATCAGAGTTTTAGTGAAGAGTTTGAGAAAATCCTACTGAGGACTAGGTCGTGGTTTTTTCACCTTTTGAGCAACGTGTTTTCCACGTAAAAATCTATGTGTTTTTACTTTATCGCATTTATTATTCCGCACCAGTAGAAGTTGGAACACAAAGAAGAACCAGGTTCTTCTATTGAGAAAGCACTCGAAAATTGGGTACCACACAAGTTAACCTATATTCTTGTGTTGTATTGACGTCTAAAACATCAACCATGCCGATCCAACCTACTACCAAGCTGTCCTATTCCTCCGATTTCCTTATGAAGTACCTTCAAATTGATATTTTTCCTCGCCATAATACCGAAATCCTCTACCAAGACTCATCACACGAGACCTTAGCATAAAACCATGCCGCCTTAAGGCTCATAAGCCGCTAAATGCTCCCTTAAGCAACTCAGAAGTACCACAACTGAGATACCAACTCTTAAGAGACCTTTTGTGAATTTAAAGTTGTTCATTTTACCTTCCTAATACTGAATGTCGAATCCATAATGATATAGAAATACTGCGATTCTCGACACCATCCAATGAAAATCTCAGTTAAACTGATCAAACAGACAGAACGACCTGTGCCCCATTTGCACACCAACACCCTAAGAAGTAATCCACATTTCTAAGCAACCAAGTGAATCCCTACTCCATGCACACTATATCCGTTACGCATAACAACTCAATTATTCCACGTTCCCCATATCCTCATAAATCATAACACAACAGGTATCTAGAAATTTCTTTACTCGATCTCACCCTCCACAGAACATAACTTATTCACAAGTATACCTCAAACCGAAACCAATACAACACATAGTCGTGCATTCAACTTAGCAATATTGGACTCCCCCACTTGGCTCAAAAAAATAGATCAAAACACACAATAACTCATGATGACCATACTCTATTACTGCCAGAATACCGCAGTGAGATTCCACTAAATCCTCCATAAGCTCATGAAACACAAACCATCTAATATCTCAAATTATATGGAAATCTCGCATTCGCCCTTGTAACAGTCAAGCTATCCCTCATAAGCTATCCAAACTCAAATTGCAACATATATAATTCACTAGTAAAAGAGAATTCGCTACAAAACAACGTAGGGATTCCACAAACCTTAGGGCACCCGGCAGGAGATAACCCACATGTTTTGCCTCAAACTGAAATCTCTCTATTCCCTTCCACAGTCATAACTATTACGCAATCACTTAACCCTCCCGAGTCTGAACTCATATCACGGCATTGAAAACTTACTTCACTCTTCAACTAAACAACACAAAATATCCTTCCACACGCCCATAACTCGAGACTATACGTCGAATAAATAAAGAAATCAAGCACACAATAGCCCCCTCTACACCTCAAGAAAATCCTTCTCGTCACGTTCAAATCATATGAACACGTCTCGCAGTCACATCATACTCATCGCGTAGCCATCCAGCCGCAAATCCTACTACTAGGGACACTACCAGACATATAAATCCAAAAGCACGTGTTCACACAATCAGCACCTTGTGCTCAAGCTACAGTCAAAATCCGGCCTCAAGTCCTCCAGACTGGCCCATCACCAACACACATAAATCACATATCGCACCTCATCCAGGGAATCACAAGTCGTCGATACATAGTTGATATCGAGCGCTCACATGCACATACGAATCTGTGGAAGGAATTCAAAGAGTTACACTTCAAGTTGAATCAATGTCGCACGATAAGGAAAGAAATATGGGAAGTATATCCTAAATGTCCTGTAGCCTCTCGAAGATAGGTATGGACGTCATCATACCGATCTGCAAGACTCTACTAGACAATTGCTCATGACTTGTAGAACTTATGAACCTAGAGCTCTGATACCAATCTGTCACAACTCAAATTCGCTAGTCGTGATGGCACCTAACCCAACCCGCTAGGTAAGCCAACTAATAACTGCCCAATTCCAATAATAGTAATAAGACAATCAAACAAAGGAATTATCTTAATCTTAAACATTTCCCAAGGGCTGGTAGAACAAATCATGAGCTTCTAAGAATAGAGTTTACAAAGAGAAAATGGAATAAATACATAGTTTGTTTGAAAAGTACATAAACAGAGCTTTATAGTTTCTACATCTACCATGAACAAGAGGCAGCAACAACAGAAATGCATGTACATCTTCAAACCCGGCAACCATCGAGCACAACAACAATAACAACCAACATCTTCACGCAATGTGAAGAAGTGTAGTATCACAACCGACCCCATGTACTGAGTAAGTAACAAACCTAACCTTAGGTTGAAAGTAGTGACGAGCTGGAACATAGGTCGGGTCCAACACCGATAACCAACAGTAGTTTGTAACAATGTAAAGCAATTAAATAAAAAGTAGCTCAGAGATAAAATGCTCAGCCTTTTCATAGTTTCCCAAAATAGTTCTGCTGTTCAAGTATAACAGTGAAAAACCCAAGTCTTTTATCAAAAATTATCCAAAAATATGAGTAAGTTGAAAACTATAATCTTCCTTGAAAATTGTAATTTTTCCCAAAAACTTTTCATCAGGCAAATATTTCATTTTCAGATAACATGAGGAAAGTACATCTTCATGCCTATATTCAATATGTATGGAAGTCATGAATGACGTGATACCATACAACATGAGGAAAAACGCATCTCTATGCTTGTATGTCAATTTTGCATATCAAATGCGATTAAACTCAGTGATAAAACCATATGCATACTCTCAAACTATCAATTCACTAAGTTCTCCCAGTCACTCAGTCCTCATAGTCACTCAGTCCTTCTAATCACTCGCCACTCGGCACTTGCACTCAGTAGATACCCGCGCTCACTCGGGGTGTGTACAAACTCCAGAGGGGCTCCTACAGCCCTAGAGCTATATCAAGCCAATCATGGAATAAATCAATGAAACATTCTGCGGCGTGAAGCCCGATCCCATAAATTTCCTTACAATCAGACCCTCGGCCTCACTCTGTCATCAATCTCTCCAGTTTCTCTCTCTCTGTCGGGCTCACAATGTCATGAAAATAGCTTGAATATAATGATGTGATGTATCAATAAATAATAGCAGAGGCTGAGATATGATATGCATATGAATGGGTATGAATGAGTATATAAAACAATGAAAGAAGATAACTCAATAGCAGAAATAACCTCAGTGGGTCCCAACAGGATAACCATGTAGCCTAGACATGATGTCTAACATGGATCACAGCTCAATAGCTCAAGTACGTAGAAATTTCATGATTACAGGTAAGGTCAGCTAACTACACCATACCACAGAAGTAATGGAGTCACAATTCACACGGTGCACGCCTACACGCCCGTCACTTAGCATGTGCGTCACCTCAAAACCGATCACATAGCATAAAATTCGGGGTTTCATACCCTCAACACTATGTTTAGAAGAGTTACTTACCTCGAACGAGCCAATACCAATGCCGAGCCAGCCAAGAAATGCTCACATGCGTTTCAACCTCCGAACATCTCGAAACTAACCATCAACAATTCAAATACATCAAGCAATGCTAAAGGAAACAATCGTTATCAGAAATGATCAATCTTGAATCAAAAACCCGAAATCGAACGAAAATCCCAACCCGGGCCAGCACCTTAGAACCCGACAAAACTCGAAAAAATTGAAAACCCATTCGATTACGAGTCCAACCATGATAATTTCACTGAATTCGGACTCCAATTCGATGTTCAAAACTCAAAAATTCATAATAAGAAACTTTAGGCCAAAAACCCCCCAAATTTCCCTTTAAGATTTCAACAACTAGTTGTCAAAATGAAGATAGATTCGTGAAATGTAATCAAAACCGAGTAGAGAACACTTACCCCAATCCTTGTGATGAAATTTGCTCCAAAATTGCCTCAATCAGAGTCCCACATCTCAAAATATGAAGAAAGACCAAAACCCTCAATTTCATATCCTCTGCCCAATGCCTCCGCACCTGCGATGCATTAGCCGCTTCTGCTTATATAACCCCCGCTTCTGTGGAATCAACTAAGGAATCGACCCTCGCATATGTGGACATCATACCCGATTCTGCAACCTCGCAGATGCGAGCCACCATCCGTACCTGCGAAATATCTCGCTCTTGCGCTCCTTCGCTCCACACATGCGCATCCGCATATGCGCCCAAGCCTCTGCTTCTGCGGGCTTCCTCACCTAGAACCGTTTCCTCTTCTGCAACCCCTTCTTTGCTTCTGCGGCCAGCGCACCTGCAAACCAACCGCAGGTGCGATCACACCAGAACCATCAACCACCAGCCTTAGCCAAAATCTCCAAAATGCTATGAACGTCGCCCGAAACTCACTCGAGCCCCTCGGGGGCCCATTCGAACATGCCAACCAGTAACATAACATAACATAACATGAACCTATTCGAGGCTTCAAAACACACATAAAAATATCAAAACGAGGAATCACACCTCAAATTGAAATCTATGAACTTGAACTTCCCATTTTCAATACTCACGGCGAAACATATCAAATCATCCCGGAATGAACCCAAAATATTCACACAAGTCCCAAATAACATGACAAAGCTATCCCGATTTCCGGAACCACAATCTGAATCTGATATCCTCAAAATTGACTTCCGGTAAAACTTATGAACTTTCAAACTTTTAAATTTTCAATTTTACCAACTTGTGCCAAAACCTTCTAGAAACATCCAAATGCAAATCGGGGCATACGCCCTAGTCCAAAATCTCCATCCGGATCTAACAGAACCATTAAAACTCTATTCCGGAGTTAAATTCTCGAATAGTCAAACTTGGTCAACTCTTTCAACTTAAAGTTTCAACAATGAACTCATTCTTCCAAATTTCCGAATAACCTAAAATCCAAAACCGACGATTCGCATAAGTCATAATAAATCATACAGAGCTAATCATGCCCTCAAACTACCGAGTAATGTGAAAATGCTCAAAATGACCTGTCGGGTCGTTACAAGGAAGATATAACCAGGTTGGAAAAAAAATTTAGGGGAGGGCCGTAACTTTTCTAGAGAAGAAGAAGTGCTTAGAGTCTTAGACAATATAAAATTGAAAAAGGTAAGTAATAAATGGTAAAGTATCACAATTGGAAACAAATCGAGTGAGGAAGCAACAGTAGGTAAAGGAAAGGAACATGCAACACCGAATTTGGAGATATGGCCAACCTTATCAGCTTGAAGTGGAGGTAACAGAGGAACAACAGGCACATGAACAACACCAACCAACATGCAGGAAGATCTAAGCTCAGATGGACGAGTACAACAATAGAAACAAATTATAGATCTAATTTTGGAAACTGTTTCAAGTGGGAACATCAATGGAATAGTAGCTCAATCTAGTGGTGCACAAAGGAAGCTACAATTGGAGGATGAACCAAAGGCTACAAAATCATGGTCGATGTCGTTTGAGGAGAATAAACTGGCAAAAAGAGGTATGGATCTGAGATTTATACCGCCTTCTATTGTTCAGGGTGAGACGATTATTGAACTGGCTCAAGAGGATGTTGATAGTGAAGTAAGTAAGTGGAAATATGCAGCAATAGTATATGTCATAGGTGGAACACCTTCGATTGGGGCTATGGAGAGATTTATAGCAGGACAAGGAGAGTTTTAAGTGAAACCAAAATATTTTACCATAATGTCGACTATTTTGTGATTAATTTTGCAAATTTGGAGGAAAGGGATATGGTGATGTATTCAGGACAACATATGCTTAATAATAGACCAGTAATCATGAAGGCTTGGACTGCGAAATTTGATTTTGAAGCTGAGGATCTGAAGACAATTCCCATCTGGATCAAACTGCCTAACCTAACTTTATGTTGTTGGAGTGCAAATGCATTGAGCAAAATTGGTAGTGGCTTAGGCCAGCCAATATATGCAGATGCTTACACTTCAAATGCTGAGAGAATTTCATATGCAAGGATACTGGTGGATATTGATGTTGTTAAGGAGTTACCAAATGTTATTAAAATCAAAGGTCCAAAGGGCAGGCTATTGACACAAGAAATATGGTATGATTGGAAACCTATGTACTGCTCAAGATGTATGAAATTAGGTCACAATTGTCATCAGATTAAAACAGTTGGGATAGAAAAGGGAGCAGGACAACAACAACAACAGAAGATAGTGGCAAAGCAAAGAACAGTCTGGAGACCTATCAATAAGGCAAATGATGAACCGCATCAGAATCAGCAGGGAGTACAAAAGGAAGATGGGAAGCAAAAAATGCAGAATGATAAAACACAAGATAATGGAGGTGCATGGCAACAAGTTAAGGACAAATCTGGAGCAAAAGGGCAAAGAACACCAAGGAAATGGGAAAGGAATTGAAGTTTTAAATGGTTTCAACAGTCTAATGGAAACAAGGAAAGATCAAACAACAAATGGAGTAGCTGAATGTAGTACTAGTAGAGGGGTGGAGGAAGATAGGCTGGAGCAAAAGAATCCAATAGTATAATATGATAGTTACATGGAATGTAAGGGGGTTCAATAAGATGTTCAAGCATAAGGAGTTGAAGGTTTTTCTAAGGAATAATAAAATAGATATGCTAGCAATATGTGAACATAGAGTAAAAGATATAAAAGCAGGGGGAATTATTGGGAAGCTATTACCAGGTTGGGAATGGAGTCATAATGTGTCAACTACATGTAAATGTAGAATTTGGGTAATGTGGAATCCAAATGTGATGCAGTATACAGTGATAGAGAGACAGTCCCAAATCATACATGGTAGTGTGAAGATTCTGAAGACTAACAAGGAGTTCTATTTCTCAGCAATCTATGGGTTGCATAGTGACAGGAAAACATTATGGGATATAGTTAGGAACTTATCAAGGAATTGTATGGGGACTTGGTTGATGATGGGTGATTTTAACACTATAGGGGCTGATGATAGAATGCATGGAAGAGAAGTTAAGGAAAGTGAGACAAAAGACTTTAAAGAAGTTATTGAAGATTGTAGTTTGGCAGAATTACCAGCAGTGGTAAAGTAAGACACATGGGAAAATTGTCATATTTTTAGCATAATAGATAGAGCAATAGTCAATGACAAATGGATGATAAATATGCCTCCTAGACAAGTCCAAATAATAAATTCTCTTTTCTCTGATCATTCTCCACTGGGGATTGAGATAGAGGTAAGTCATGATAACAAGAAGAGGCCATTTAAATTCTATAATTGTGTGAAGACCACCCTGAGTTTGGAAAGATTGTGGATAGCAACTGGACAAGGAAGAATGGGGGAATGGAAGCAGTATGGTGGAACCTAAAACCTGTAAGAGATACTCTGAAACAATTAAACAACAGGGAGATCAAGAATGTCAAAGTGAAGATAAATACTACCAGGGAAGAATTGGACAATGTACAAAGGAAAATGAAGAATACTACTTTATAAGGAAATCTATTTGAGGAGGAGAAGGAGCTGCTATTGCAACTGGAAAAGTGGGACAAACTTGAGGAATCCATCTACAAGCAAAAATCAAGAGTACAGTGGTTAAAGCTAGGAGATACTAATAGTGCATACTTCTTTGCCAACATGAAAGGGAGGAAAGCATATAATCAAATTGTAAAGCTCACTAATAGTAATGGGGTTGTATTGACAAACAGTAAGAGTATTGAAGATGAAGTGGTTGGTTTCTATAAAAAGTTGTTAGGAACTGCAAGTGAAAGCATGCCAGCTATCCATCCTGGATGGATAAGGAATGGGCCAGTACTAACCAGAAGACAACAGATGCAGCTCATAACTCCTTTTACAAAGGAGGATGTAATGGAAGCTTTGAATGGAATAGATGACATGAAGGAACCAGGGGGAGATGGAATTAATTCATCTTTCTTTAAGAAAGCATGGCATACTATTGGAGATGATATTGTTGAAGCAGTACTGGAGTTCTTTGATTTAGGGAGAATGTATAAGACAATAAACAACACAGTAGTCACTCTTATTCCTAAGGTAAAGCACCCGAACTCAATAAGATAATACAGACCTATATCATGTTGCCCTACACTATATAAGATCATATAAAAAATGGTGACAGGTAGACTGAGGCAAGTGATGAGTACACTGGTGGATGAGAGTCAAGCATCCTTTGTACCATGAAGAGGTTTGATAGACAATGTAATACTCAGCCATGAGTTAATAAAAGGCTATGGAAGGAAGGGAGTCTCACCTAGGTGCATAATTAAGATTGGAATGCAAAAGGCATATGACTCACTTGAATCGGTGTTCTTGGAATAGGTCTTAGCTGGACTGTGTTTCCCTAAAGTATTCATAGGGTGGATCATGGAGTGTCTTCGAACTGTCTCCTATTCCATATCTATTAATGGCATTCCAACTATGCCATTTGATGCAAAAGGGGGGTGAGTCAAGGTGATCCAATGTCACCATTACTGTTTGTATTAGCAATGGAGTATCTAACTAGAACCTTGAAACAACTGAAGGAGGAAGCTAATTTCAACTATCACCCAAGATGTGAGAAACTGAGCATTGTCCAGCTCAGTTTTGCTTATGATCTGCTTTTATTTTGTAGAGGTGATGTGGTGTCTGTACAACTATTATGTGAGTGCTTCAAAAGCTTCTCAAAAGCTTCTGGACTTATTGCAAACCAAAGTAAAAGCTGCATGTACTTTGGTGGAGTCTCTACAACAGTGCAACATGAAATTATCCAAGCTAATGGTTTGACTAATGGTGAACTCCCTTTCAGATATTTAGGAGTTCCTTTGAGCTCAAAAAGACTATCAGTGAATCAATGCCAGCCATTGCTAGAAAAAATACCGGGGAAGATTAAACAATGGCCAGCCAAGTTTCTCAGCTATGCAGGAAGATTACAGTTCATAAAGAGTGTATTAATTTCCATTCAAGCTTTCTGGTCACAAGTCTTCCTATTACCAAATAAAATACTGCAAATGATAGAAGGTGTCTGCAGGAGATTTCTCTGTACTGGTGAGACAAACTCAAATAAGAAAGCCTTGGTGGCTTGGGAGAATGTGTAGGCAAGTCTAAAGAAGGTCTAAATATCACTGAGATCGATACATGGAACAAAGCAACTATAATCAAACACTTGAGGAATATATGTATAAAGAAGGACAAGCTATGGATAAGATGGGTACATGTGTATTATATAAAAGGAAGGAATCCATGGAAAGTAGATACGAAGCAAGCCTAATTGGTAATCAGGAAGATACTATAGGCTGGGAAGTATATAAATGAAGTTGGTTTAGATATTGGGAAGGTGCTAAGGACAAGAACATTCTCTATCAGAAGAATATACAATCAATTGAGAGGAGAATTTCCAAGTGAGAATTGGAGTAGACTTCTATGCAACAATAAAGGTTGTCCAAAGTGAAAAATCATATTGTATCTTGCTGTCCAAAGGAAGTTATATACTAAAGATAGACTAAGTAGCTGGGGAATACAAGTTAGTCCAATTTGTCCACTATGTGACCAAGAGTTAGAGAGCGATCAACACTTGTTCTTTATGTGTACATTCTCAGCAGGAATATGGGAGAAGTTGCTAGCATGGATGGGTATAGCTCGAAGAGTAAATGGCTTGAATGAAGAGCTAAAATGGAAAGTTGATCATATGAAAGGTAAAGGGTCGAAAACCATGATCTACATATTGTGTTTTACAAATGTTGTCTACCAGATATGGATGGAACAAAATAGAAGGATCTTCTAGCAGGAGAAAAGAAGCAGTGATGCCATTACAAAACAGATAGTACAAGAGATACATTGTATATGATATGCTTTGATTAGCTTAAGGAATGAACTTCAAAAGTTAAATTTCTATCCTTAGAGTAGCTAGAGAAGAAAGTTGATACTGAGTTTGGGGTTGCATGTCCAAACATAGTTTGTTATACTTTGTACATATTTACTTGGTAATAAAGAATGTTTAATTACCAAAAAAAAAATGGTAAAGTAACCAGAGAAGACACATATAAAATATACCACGTGCAGAACAAAGAGGCCTATGTGGTTCACTTTGAAGGGGTCCGTGTCTTAGTATAATGGATCCAGTTTCTAAAAATATCCGTGTATAAATTTATGAAAATACCTTGGTCGTACTTTGAACCTTCACTTATTCATATCTTAATTAATTGTAGATTAAGAAATATTGTATGACCTCATATGTAATTATAAGAAACTCCCTTTAACTTTCCACTATATATACCAAACTTAATCCCAAGATCACTTATCGGCCAAGTAATCAAGCATACACCAATCATTATTACATGAATGGAAGAAATTAAAGCAAAAAAAAATGGTCAAATGGCACTTCATATAGTCTTGGACAATTCTCAACTTATGAGTTAGCCTTTTGGGTTAAGTTAGGCTAAGTATCTATTTTCTTATTATAGTATTAGAGTTAGGTTCTTGTTTCTTAAAATAATTAGTGATGGTACATGATTTTTCAAATAAAGTAGTTAATGCATGTGTAGGAATAAATAAAACATGTGCAATCTTCCTAGAAATGGCTTATAACATTTTTGAAATGTTTTCATGATTTGTATCTTTCTTACATCAAAGCGCCTTTAATGATTGATTTTCACGATCCAAAATCTATTAAAGGTCGTGATGGCGCCTAACATCGTTGTCAGGAAAGCCAACAATTAAATGATTAACTTCATTACTGTCACGACCCAAACTCCCAACCACAGGATCGTGATGGCGCCTAACACCGTACTTGCTAGGCAAGCCAATGTTAGAAATTTACTACCCGCTTTCTTTCAAAAATTTACTTCACCATAGTAAAAAAATTTAAAGTAAATACGAAAACTACTACTGCCCAAAATAATAACAGAATAGTATTCGAAATAGTAATAACGAGTCACGAACTAATACTTAAACACACAACTACCCACAGTCTGGTGTCAGAATCCATGAACTACTAAAGAGTACTAAAACTAATTGGGCTAAAAGAAATATATCTATGTTTTGAACGAAATAAAACAGCAATCTAAATATATAACAGAAGGCTCCAGGAATCTGTAGACGCCAGCAGATCTACCTCATGTCTCCGCGCATATAGAATCAACAACTACTTTCACCTAGCTTTGATCGGTACCAGGAATTGCACAAGACGAGCACAGTGTAGTATCAGTACAACCGACCCCGTGTACTGAGTAAGTGTCGAGCCTAACCTCATCGAAGTAGTGACGAGTCTAGGATAGGGAACCACAAAAAACCTGGACATGTATAAACATACTAGCAGCAACAATAGCAATTAAAGAGTTAACTTTTTATCCAATAATCGTAAGGGATCATGCTATAGGGAATTTAACATAAGGATTGAGAAAAAAAACAAGACATCAATAAACATTAATCAATAATAATTTAAAGCAATAAGAAAAGAAAAGGAACTAGCACGGCACCACCCTTCGTGCTTTTACTCTCATCCTCTCCATATCATAAAAAAGCATACACGGTATCACCCATCGTACTTTTACTCTCACAATGTATTTCATTCAGTCACAGCGTCACCCTTCGTGCTTTTACTCTCACAATGTACTTCATTCAGGCACGACATCAACCCTTTGTGATTTACACTCTTCCTCACAATAGAATATATTTGGATCATGCACGGCATCACCCTTCTTGCTTACAGTCCTCCTTACAAATCACAGAATCATTAACATACAAAGAGGGATTTCACAGGAAGTCGATATTTCATCACAGTTTCTATTATCATTTATCATTTCAATCTCAATTCAATATTCACAAAGGATTTCACAAGAAATCAGTGTTCCAACATAGTTTCTAGCGTCATTTGTTATTTAAATATCAACAAAGTGTTCATAATATTATCCATCATGGTGGAACCGGATGCCAAACTTCCAACATTTCAAAAACAACAATAATCACAAGTAATACACTTTACAACTACAAAAATAACAAGAATTTACTTTCACTCGCATGTTATGACCTGACCACAACGTATTGGTACTCGTCACCTCACCTATACATTGAATTTAGTAACAAAACTGGTAACACGTAGTCACATAATACCTATTCCCTCAAGCTAAGGTTAGACACAACACTTACCTCGAATTCACATGCCACTCACTGCTCAAGCACTGATTTTCCTTTAGAATTGGGCTTCAACTCACTCGAATTTAATCACAATTGGGTTCAATATCATTAACTATTGCTAAAGGTATTAACTTTAATGAAAAACTATGGTTTTTCTATATTTTCTTATCAATATATTAAAATTGACCCTAGGCCTGCTTGGTCTAAACTCGAGTTCGTACCAAAATTTGTTTACCCATTCTACCCCAAGCCCGGATATACAGTTGGTTTGGAATCTGACCTCAATTCAAGGTTTAAATTCCCAAATTTTGAAATTCCTAAGTTCTACCCAAAACTCCCAATTTTTATGATGAAAACTCTAGATTTTTAGTTGAAATCTTGTTAAAAGTTGTTAAGATTGAAAGGAATTCATTAGAGATCACTTACCAATGATTTGGAGAAGTTTGGGTATTTGGAAAATCTTGTTTAGGGTTTGAGAGAATTGAAAAAAAGGTGAAAACCCCGTCTAAAATCTTTTTTAACATGTTGCGGATCTCGTATTTGCGATCAGGGGTTCGTAATTGTGAACCCTTCAAATTCCGTCAACCATCGCAAATGCGATGAAATTGTCGCATTTGCGACTTCTGAGAGATTCCCGCATTTGCGACTAGAATCTAGCATTTGCGAGATCAGAGGTTGGCCCAGGTCTTCATGGAAAGTAGATGCGAAGAAAGCCTACTGGGTAATCAAGAAGATACTATAGGCTGCGAAGTATATAAATGAAGCTGGTTTAGATATTGGGAAGGTGCTAGGGACAAGAACATTCTCTATCAGAAGAATATACAATCAATTGAGAGGAGAATTTCCAAGTGAGAATTGGAGTAGACTTCTATGCAACAATAAAGGTTGTCCAAAGTGGAAACTCATATTGTATCTTGCTGTCCAAGGGAAGTTATATACTAAAGATAGACTAAGTAACTGGGGAATACAAGTTAGTCCAATTTGTCCACTATGTGACCAAGAGTTAGAGAGCCATCAACACTTGTTCTTTATGTGTACATTCTCAGCAGGAATATGGGAGAAGTTGTTAGCATGGATGGGTATAGCTCGAAGAGTAAATGGCTGGAATGAAGAGCTCAAATGGAACGTTGATCATATGAATGGTAAAGGGTCGAAAACCATGATCTACATACTGTGTGTTACAATTGTTGTCTACCAGATATGGATGGAACGAAATAGAAGGATCTTCTAGCAGGAGAAAAGAAGCAGTGATGCCATTACAAAACAGATAGTACAAGAGATACATTGTATAGGATATGATTTGATTAGCTTAAGGAATGAACTTTAAAAGTTAAATTTCTATCCTTAGAGTAGCTAGAGAAGAAAGTTGATACTGAGTTTGGGGCTGCATGTCCAAACATAGTTTGTTATACTTTGTACATATTTACTTGGTAATAAAGATTGTTTAATTACCAAAAAAATGGTAAAGTAACCAGAGAAGACACATATAAAATATACCACGTGCGGAACAAAGAGGCCTATGTGGTTCACTTTGAAGGGGTTCGTGTCTTAGTATAATGGATCCAGTTTCTAAAAATATCCATGTATAAATTTATGAAAATACCTTGGTAGTCCAATGAACCATCACTTATTCATATCTTAATTAATTTTATATTAAGAAATATTGTATGACCTCATATGTAATTATAAGAAATTCCCTTTAACTTTCCACTACATATACCAAACTTAATCCCAAGATCACTTATCAGCCAAGTAATCAAGCATACGCCAATCGTTATTACATGAATGGAGGAAATTAAAGCAAAAAAATGGTTAAATGGCACTTCATATAGTCTTGGACAATTCTCAACTTATGAGTTTGCCTTTTGGGTTAAGTTAGGCTAAATATCTATTTTCTTATTATAGTATTAGAGTTAGGTTCTTATTTCTTAAAATAATTAGCGATGGTACATGCTTCTTCAAATAAAGTAGTTAATGCATGTGTAGGAATAAAGAAAGCATGTGCAATCTTCCTCAAAATGGCTTATAACATTTTTGAAATGTTTTCATGATTTGTATCTTTCTTACATCAAAGCCCCTTTAATGATTGATTTTCACAATCCAAAATCTATTAAAGGTCGTGATGGTGGCTAACATTGTTGTCAGGAAAGCCAATAATTAAATGATTAACTTTATTACTGTCACGACCCAGACTCCCAACCACAGGATCGTGATGGCGCCTAACACCATACTTGCTAGGCAAGCCAATGTTAGAAATTTACTACCCGCCAATTACTTCACCATAACAAAACAATTAAAGTAAATACGAATTAGCAATAACGAGCCACGAACTAATACTTAAACACACAACTACCCGCAGTCTGGTGTCAGAATCCATGAGCTACTAAAGAGTACTAAAAGTAATTGGGCTGAAATAAACATATCTCTGTTTTGAACGAAATAAAATAGCAATCTAAATAGATAACGGAAGGCTCCAGGAATCTGCAGACGCCAGCAGATCTACCTCGTGTCTCCGCGCGTATAGAATCAGCAACTACTTTCACCTAGCTTTGATCGGTACCTGGATCTGCACAAGACGTGCACAGTGTAGTATCAGTACAACTGACCCCATGTACTGAGTAAGCGCCGAGCCTAACGTCGTCGAATTAGTGACGAGTCTAGGATAGGAAACCACATAAAATCTGGACATGTATAAACATACTAGCAGCACCAATAGCAATTAAAGAGTTAACTTTTAATCCAATAATCGGAAGGGATCATGCTATATGGGAATTTAACATAAGGATTGAGAAAAAACACTAGACAACAATAAACAGTAATCAATAATAATTTAAAGCAATAAGAAAAGAAAAGGAACTCGCACGGCACCACCCTTCGTGCTTTTACTCTCATCCTCTCCATATCATAAAAAAGCATACACGGCATCACCCATCGTGCTTTTACTCTCACAATGTATTTCATTCAGGCACAACATCACCCTTCGTGCTTTTACTCTCACAATGTACTTCATTCAGGCACGACATCAACCCTTTGTGCTTTACACTCTTCCTCACAATAGAATATATTTGGATCATGCACGGCATCACCCTTCTTGCTTACAGTCCTCCTTACAAATCATAGAATCATTAACATACAAAGAGGGATTTGACAGGAACTCGATATTTCATCATAGTTTCTATTATCATTTATCATTTTAATCTCAATTCAATATTCACAAGGGATTTCACAAGAAATCAGTGTTACAACATAGTTTCTAGCGTCATTTATTATTTAAATATCAACACAGTGTTCATAATATTATCCATCATGGTGGAACCGGATATGCCAAACTTCCAACATTTCAAAAATAACAATAATCATAAGTAATAGGCTTATAACTACAAAAATAACAAGAATTTACTTTCACTCGCATGTTATGACCTGACCACAACGTATAGGTACTCGTCACCTCACCTATACATTGGATTTAGTAAAAAAAAAACAGGTAACAAGTAGTCATATAATACCTATTCCCTCAAGCTAAGGTTAGACACAACACTTACCTCGAATTCACATGCCACTCACTGCTCATGCACTGATTTTCCTTTAGAATTGGGCTTCAACTAACTCTAATTTAATCACAATTGGGTTCAATATCATTAACTATTTCTAATGGTATTAACTTTAATGAAAAACTATGGTTTTCCTATATTTTCTTATCAATATATTAAAATTGACCCCAGGCCCGCTTTGTCTAAATTCGGGTTCGAACCAAAATCTGTTTACCCATTCTACCCCGAGCCCGGATATACAAATGGTTTGGAATCTGACCTCAATTCGAGGTTTAAATTCCCAAATTTTGAAATTCCTAAGTTCTACCCAAAACCCCCAATTTTACGATGAAAACTCTAGATTTTTTGTTGAAATCTTGTTAAAAGTTGTTTAGATTGAAAGGAATTCGTTAGAGATCACTTACCAATGATTTGGAGAAGTTTGGGTATTTGGAAAATCGCCTATGGAGGTTTAGGGTTTGAGAGAATTGAAAAAGAGGTAAAAACCCTGTCTAAAATCTGTTTTAACATGTTGCGGATCTCGCATTTGCGATCAGGGGTTCGTAATCGCGAACCCTTCAAATTCCGGCAACCATCGCAAATGAGATGAAATTGTCGCATTTGCGAGATCAAAAGCTGGCCTAGGACTTCGTATTTGGGAAGCATGATCTCGCAATTGCGAGATCAGAGGCCTGCCAACACCAGATAGCAGCTGAGTGAAAATTTTCAAAGTATAAACACTGCGTAGCCTACCCGATACCCACCCGATCCCTCGGGGCTCCAAACCAAACATGCACGCAAGTATAAAAAGATCATACGGACTTGCTCGTGCGATCAAATAATCAAAATAACATAAAAATTAAAAATTTAACCTCAAAACTCAAGATTTCCTCAAGAACACTAGAATTTCTAAGTTTTCAACCGGACGTCCAAATCACGTCAATTCAACTATGATTCTCATCAAACTTCACATATAAGACTTAAATATCACAACAAACTTGTTCCAGGATCAAGAAGCAAAATACGGGCCCGATACCAATGATTTCAAACAATATTTCATTTTGTTATTTCCTGTAAAAACTCGCACAACAATTTTCTTCAATGATTGTTTTCTCAGGCTAGGGACCTTAGAATTCGATTCTGGGCATACACCGAAGTCCCATATTTTACTGCGGACCTCCCGGGATCGTCAGAACACAGATCCGGGTCCGTTTACTCAAAATGTTTACCAAAGTCAACTAAAACCAAATTTTAACTCTAGAAATTTCTATATCGCATATTTTCACATAAAAGCTTTTCGGATTCACGCCCGGACTGCGCATGCAACTCAAGGTAATTAAAATTCGTATTTTTAAGGCTAATAAGCCTAGAATGAAGTCTAAATTCATAAAATGACCCTTTGGGTCATCATAATCTCCACCTCTAAAATAAACATTCATCTTCAAACGGAAATAGAAAATTATCTGAACGGGAAAACAAGTGTGGATATCTACTCTGCATGTCAGACTCAGACTCCCAAGTAGATGCCTCAACAGGCTGACCTCTGCACTACACTCGAACTGAAGGGTAACTCTTTGATCTCAACTGACGAACCTGCCGGTCTAAAATGGTTGTCGGCTCCTCCTCATAAATCAAATCTTTGTCCAATTGGACAGAGCTGAAATATCGTACGTGGGACGGGTCACCATAATATTTATGGAGCATAGACACATGGAATATCGGATGAACTGATGATAACCCTGGAGGCAGCGCAAGTCTATAAGCTACCTCCCCCACTCTCTCGATAATCTCAAATGGTCTGATATACCTAGGGCTCAACTCTCCCTTCTTCCCAAATCTCATGACACCCATCATGGGCGATACCCGAAGTAATATTCTCTCTCCAACCATGAATGCCACATCACAAACCTTACGGTCAGCGTAATTCTTTTGCCTAGACTTAGCTGCACGAAGTCGATCTGGTATAACATTGACCTTATCTAAGGCCTCCAAAACTAAGTCTGTACCTAATAACTGAGCCTCTCCCGGCTCAAACCACCCAACTGGCGATCTACACCGCCTACCATATAATGCCTCATAGGGAGCCATCTAAATGCTCGACTGATAACTATTATTGTAGGAAAACTCTGCTAACGACAAGAATTGATCCCAAGAATCTCCAAAATCAATAACACAAGTGCGGAGCATATCCTCCAAGATCTAAATAGTACGCTCAGACTGTCCGTCCATCTGAGGATGAAATGCGGTGCTCAACTCAACTCGTGTACCCAACTCTCGCTGAACTGCCCTCCAATAGTGCGAGGTAAATTGCGTACCTCAATCCGAAACAATAGACACTGGCACACCGTGAAGCCGAACAATCTCTCGAATATATATCTCTGCCAACCACTCCGAAGTATAAGTACTTTCCACTGGAATGAAATGTGCTGATTTAGTCAGCCTATCCACAATAACCCAAACGGCGTCGAACTTCCTCTGAGTCCGTGGGTGTCCAACAACGAAGTTCATAGTGATACACTTCCACTTCCACTCAGGAATCACTATCTGCTGAAGTAAACCATCGGGTCTTTGATGCTCATATTTCACCTGTTGGCAATTCAAACAATGAGCCACATATGCAACAATATCCTTTTTCATCCTTCTCCACCAATAGTGTTGTCGCAAGTCCTGGTACATTTTGGCAGCACCCGGGTGAATAGAATACTTAGAAATGTGAGCCTCCTCAAGGATCAACTCACGAAGTCCATCAATATTAGGCACACATATACGACCCTGCATCCTCAAAACACTGTCATCTCCAACTGTAATATTCTTGGCACCACCGTGCCGAACATTGTCCCTAAGGACCATCAAGTGGGGGTCATCATCCTGCTGATCTCTGATACGCTCGAATAAGGAAGACCGAGCAACTGTACAAGCTAGAACATGGCTGGTCGAAATGTCCAACCTTAGAAACTGATTAGCCAATGTATGAATATCTAAAGCTAACGGTCTTTCACCAATTGGAATAAATGCAAGGCTACCCATACTTACTGCCTTCCTACTCAATGCATCAGCCACCACATTGGCCTTTCCTGTATGATACAATATAGTGATGTCATAATCTTTCAATAACTCTTTCCATCTCCTCTGTCTCAAATTAAGATGATTTTGCTTGAACAAGTACTGGAGGCTACGATGATCTGTGTAAACCTCACATGGCACGCCATAAAGATAGTGCCTCCATATTTTCAGTGTGTGAACAATGGAGGCCAACTCCAAGTCATGAACATGATTATTCTTCTCATGAACTTTCAAGTGCCGAGATGCATATGCAATCACCCTGCCATCATGCATCAATACTACTCTAAGCCCAACATAGGAAGCATCACAATATACTGTGAAAGATCCTAAAGCTGATGGCAACACCAGCACCGGTGCTGAAGTCAAGGCTGTCTTGAGCTCTTGAAAGCTCTCCTCACACTCATCCGACCATTTAAATGGGGCACCATTTTGAGTCAATATCGTTATCGGGGCTGCTATAGACGAGAAGCCCTCCACAAAACGACGGTAGTATCCCGCCAAACCCAAGAAGCTCCCAATTTTCGTGGTTGAAGTTGATCTAGGCCAGTTCTTGACTGCCTCTATCTTCTTAGGATCTACCTGAATACCCTCTGCTGATACTATGTGACACAAGAAAGCTACTGAATCTAACCAGAATTCACATTTTGAAAATTTTGCATATAACTGATTATTCCTCAAAGTTTGGAGTGCTATACGGAGGTGCTGCTCATGCTCCTCCCTACTGCGGGAGTATATAAGAATATCATCAATGAACACAATTATGAAGGAATCTAGATAAGGCTTGAAAACTCAATTAATCAAATCCATAAAGGCTGTTGGGGCATTAGTCAAGACAAAAAAAATCACAAAAAATTCATATTTCACATACCTTGTCCGAAAGGCTGTCTTGGGAACATCGGACGCCCTAATCTTCAACTGATGGTAGCCCGATCTCAGATCAATTTTCTAAAACACATTGGCACCCTAAAGCTGATCAAATAAATCATCAATTCTCGGCAATGGTTACTTATTTTTGATAGTAACCTTATATAATTGCCGGTAATCTATACACATTCTCATCGATCCATCCTTCTTCTTTACGAAAAAAATCGGTGCACCCTAGGGCGAGATACTAGGCCTGACGAACCCCTTATCAAGCAGGTCTTGTAACTGTTCTTTCAATTCCTTCAATTGTGGTGGGGCTATCCGGTAAGGAGAAATAGAAATGGGCTGAGTGCCCGGAGCCACATCAATACAAAAATCGATATCCCTGTCGGGTGGCATTCCTGGCAGGTCTGTAGGAAACACTTCGGGAAACTCCCGAACAATAGGCACTAACTCTATTGAAGAAATTTCAGCATCAGAATCACGAATATGAGCCAAATAAGCCAAACATCCCTTCTCAACCATGCGACGAGCCTTGGCATAAGAAATCACTCTGATGGGAGAATCACCATGAGCCCCTTTCCATTCTAACCGAAGCAATCCTCGGTAAAGCTAGAGTAACTGTCTTGGCTTGACAGTCCAAGATGGAATAATAAGGTAACAACCAATCCATGCCCAATATGACATCAAAATCGACCATCTCAAGAAGCAAAAGGTCTACACTAGTTTCAAGACACTCAATAATGACTACGCACAAATGATATACACAATAGCATCCCCCACTGGCGTAGACACATAAACAGGGACACTCAAGGAGTCACAGGGCACAACCAAATACGAGGCAAAATATGATGACACATAAGAATAAGTAGACCCCAGATAAAAAAAAATTGAAGCAACTCTATTACAAACAAAAATGGTACTTTTGATAACTGCATCGGAGGACTCCGCCTTGGGTCTAGATGGAAATGCATATAATTGGGGGTGGGGCCCACCACCCTAAACTACGTCAGTGGGAGGACCCCTAACAGGTGGACCTCCACCTCTAACGGGTTGGCCTCCACCTCTAGCGGGCTGGCCTCCACCTCTAGCATTCTGACATGTACCTCTGGTTACCTAACCCCTACCCCTAGCTAGCTTAGCAGGTGGTGCTTCAACTGGTGCCGTAACTATAGCACGAGAATTCTAGTACTGAGAAATATCTGACGCATGAGGGTAATACCTAGCAATGTGCCTCAGGTTATCACAAGTATACCAAGACCTCGGCTGTCGAGAATGCTAGCCGGAAAACTGACCCTATTGACCTGGATAACCCCCCTGAAAGCCCTGGAGAGGAGGTGAATTATTAGGGGCTGACTGATCAAAATAAGGCAAATGAGAGCCACGACCACTTGGGGCCCCCTAGGACATCTAAAGTGCTGAATTGAATGGCCTGGAAGGATGGCCTCTGCCCTGAGTACCCCTCCTCTAGATGAGGCACGACTGAATCCACCGGAATGTCGAGGTCTTTTGTCTGACCCCCGACCTCCCATCCTAAGAACTGACTCAACTCTCCTGGCCATATTGGCAGCGTCCTGAAAGGAAATCTCAGCCCCCGTCTCTTTGGCCATCTGCAACCTGATGGGCTGACAAAGGCTCTCAATAAATCTCTTAACTATGTCTCTATCCCTCTCTGTGGGTAACAAAAGAATAGCATGCCGAGCCAAATCCACAAAGCGGTTCTCATAATGGGTAACAATCATGTCGCCCTGCTGAACACACTCAAACTGACGACGCTTCTCTTCTCTAGTAGTGATAGGCAAAATTTCTCCAAAAAGAGGTGAGAAAAATGATCCTAAGTCAGAGCAGGTGACCCAGCTGGTCTAGTCAACAAATAATCTCTCCATCATTTCTTGGCGGAACCAGTCATCTGAAATGCGGTGAAGTCGACCCCATTGGTATCCAAAATACCCATATTACGAGGGACCTCATGAAAGCTGTCCAGATATTCCTGAGGATCCTCTGAAGTAGCACAACTGAAGTGAACAGGGAAAAACTTGATGAACCTGTCCAGTCTCCACAAAGTATCAGAAGTCATAGCTGCCCCATCAGCAATCGGGACTGCAACAACTGTCTGAACTACCCCAACTGGATTGGCTGTCAGGTGTAGACTGATCAGGAGTGTGGGTAGCATGAGTCTGGACCTCTCCTCTAGCCTGAAAAATGGCTCCTGCAACAGGGAGTTTGCTAGTCTGGGATACACTCTCCATAAGGCCCACTAATCGGACAAAAGCATCCTAAAGCACCAGGGTAGCAATGAGCCCCTCTGGGACCTAAGTTGGTCCAGCTGGAACGGTATGAGCTAGAGCCCCCCTCATTAATCTCAACCTGGGGCTCCACAGTTGGGGCTGCAGTATGAGCAACGGGTTGAGTCCTGCCCCTGCCTCGGCCTCTGCCCCTAATAGGAATTGTTGTTGCTGTTGGAGGACTGGATTGTTGGTCAGCAAAAGAGGAAGCATGTGTTCTCGCCATCTGCGAGAGAATAAAAGAGTTCAATCAGTATTGTTTTTTGAGATATCAAGAATCGCATGACAGAGTAGAAATAAAATGATTTTGTTCCTAACTTCATAGCCTCTGAGAGATAAGTACAAACGTCTGTGTACCGATCCTTCAGACTCTATTAAGCTTGTTCGTGAATTGTGAGACCTAGGCAACCTAGATCTCTGATACCAAATTTTCACGGCCCAAATTCCCAACCCACGAGATCGTGATGGCGCCTAACACCATACTTGCTAGGCAAGCCAATGTTAGAAATTTACTACCCGCTTTCTTTTAAAAAATTTTACTTCACCATAACAAAACAATTTAAAGTAAATACGAAAACTACTATTGCCCAAAAATAATACCAAAATAATATTCGAAATAGCAATAACGAGCAACAAAATAATACTTAACTACACAACTACCCAGAGTCTGGTGTCATAATCCACGAAGTACTAAAGAGTACTACAAATAATTGGGCTGAAAGAAATATGTCTCTGTTTTGAACAAAATAAAAAAGCAATATAAATAGATGAGGGAAGACTCCAGGAATATGCGGACGCTAGCAAATCTACCTCGTGTCTCCACGCGTATAGAATCAGCAACTACTTTCACCTAGCTTTCAACTGTACCTGGATCTGCACAAGAAGTGCAGAGTGTAGTATCAGTACAACCGACACCATGTCCTGAGTAAGTGCCGAGCCTAACCTCAGCGAAGTAGTGACGAGGCTAGGACAAGACAGCACATAAAACCTGGACATGTATAAACATACTAGCAGCAACAATAGCAATTAAAGAGTTAACAGTATATCCAATAATGGGAAGGGATCATGCTATGGGGAATTTAACCCGAGTGAGGAAAACAACAAGATATCAATAAACAGTAATCAACAATAATTTAAAGCAATAAGAATAGAAAAGGAACTCGCACGGCACCACCCTTCGTGCTTTTACTCTCATCCTCCCCCATATCATAAATAAGCATACACGGCATCACCCTTCGTGCTTTTCCTCTCACAATGTATTTCATTCAGGCACGACATCACCCTTCGTGCTTTTACTCTCATCCTCCCCCATATCATAAATAAGCATACACGGCATCACCCTTCGTGCTTTTCCTCTCACAATGTATTTCATTCAGGCACGACATCACCCTTCGTGCTTTTACTCTCACAATGTACTTCATTCAGGCATGGCATCACCCTTCGTGCTTTACATTCTTCCTCACAATAGAATATATTTGGATCATGCACGACATCACCCTTCGTGCTTTATACTCTTCCTTACCAATCACAGAATCATTAACAACAAACAAAGAGGGATTTCACAGGAAATCGATATTTCATGATAAATTCTATTATCATTTATCATTTGAATCTCAATTCAATATTCACAAGGGATTTCAGAAGAAATCAGTGTTCCAACATAGTTTCTAGCGTCATTTGTTATTTAAATCTCGACTCAGTGTTCACAATTTTATCCATCATGGTGGAACCGGATACCAAACTTCCAACATTTCAACAACGACGATAATCACAAGTAATAGGCTTTACAACTATCAAAGTAACAAGAATTTACTTTCACTCGCATGTTATGACCTGACAACAACGTATAGATACTCGTCACCTCACCTATACATTGGATTTAGCAACAAAAAAGGTAACAAGTACTCACACAATATCTATTCCCTCAAGCTAAGGTTAGACACAACACTTACCTCGAATTCACATGCCACTCACTGCTCAAGCACTGCTTTTCCTTTGGAATTGGGCTTCAACTCACTCGAATCTAATCACAATTGGGTTCAATATCATTAATTATTGCTAAAGGTATTAACTTTAATGAAAAACTATGATTTTTCTATGTTTTCTTATCAAAATATTAAAATCAACCCCGAGCCCGCTTGGTCTAAACTCGAGTTTCGGACCAAAATTTGTTTACCCATTCTCCCCTGAGCCCGGGTATACAATTGGTTTTGGAATCCGACCTCAATTCGAGGTCTAAATTCCCAAATTTTTAAATTCCTAAGTTCTACTTAAAAACCCCAATTTTTACAATGAAAACTCTAGATTTTTTGTTGAAATCTTGTTAAAAGTTGTTAAAGATTGTAAGAAATTAGTTAGAGATCACTTAGCAATGATTTGGAGAAGTTTGAGTCTCTGAATAATCGCCTATGGAGTTTAAGGGTTTGAGAGAATTGAAAAAGAGGAGAAAACCTCGTCTAAAATCTATTTTAACAGGTTGCGAATCTCGCATTTGCAATCAAGGGTTCGCAATTGCGAACCCTTCAAATTCAGGCAACCATCGCAAATGCGATGAAATTGTCGCATTTGCGACTACCGAGGGATTCCGCATTTTTGACAAGAATCTCGCATTTGTGAGATCAGAGGCTGGCCTAGGACTTCGCATTTGCGAGAAGAGGCTAGCCCCGGACTTCGCATTTGCGAAGCCTGATCTCGCAATTGCGAGATCAGAGGCCTGCAAACACCAGATATTAGCTGAGTGAAATTTTTCTAAGTCTAAACACTCCGTAGCCTACTTGAAACTCATCCGAACCCTCGGGGCTCCAAACCAAACATGCACACAAGTCTAAAAACATCATACGGACTTGCTCGTGCGATCAAATCATCAAAATAACATCAAAAACTACAAATTTAACTTCAAAACTCAAGATTTCCTCAAGAACACTCAAATTTCTAACTTTTCAACCGGACGTCCAAATCACGTCAATTCAACTCCGATTCTCATCAACTTCAGAGATAAGACTTAATATCACAACAAACTTGTTCCGAGCTCCGGAACCAAAATACGGGCCCGATACCCAACGATTTCAAACATTAGTTCATTTCTTTATTTTCGGTAAAAATCAGCACAACTATTTTCTTCAAAAATTGTTTTCTCAGGCTAGGGACCTCGGAATTTGATTCCGGTCATACACCCAAGTCCCATATTTTACTGCGGACCTCCCGGGATTGTCGGAACACAGATTCGGGTCCGTTTAACCAAAATGTTGACCAAAGTCAACTAAACCCAAATTTTAACTCTAGAAATTTCTATTTCTCATAATTTCACATAAAAGCTTTCTGGATTAACGCCCGGACTGCGCACGCAACTCGAGGTAATTAAATTATTCTTTTTAAGGCTAATAAGCCTAGAATGGAGTCTAAATTCGTAAAATGACCCTTTGGGTCATCGCAATTACTCATTTTAGTATTTGTAAAATCATAATTTCCTTCGATTAAATAGTAAGAGATAAAATTTACAGAGTTAATGACAATATGTTTACAAATTTAATACTGAAAAACCCATAAGCACCCTCAAAACCTAGTGTTACGAGTGTATGATCATCAACTAGGAAATACAGTAAAATACTATATCTGTCTGGAATGCAATTAGACATGAGTGTGTAAATAACTCGGATGGAAACTTTGTGTGTGCTGCAGACTCGTAACGTGGAATGAAGCTCACCTAAGTCCCCGCAATAACCGCGCCTATGCGCCCATAAGGCCACAAGACATATATGCACCTGCACAAAAATGTGCAGCAAGTGTAGTATGAATACGTAAATCAACGCGTACCCAGTAACTATCCAGTCTAACTTCGAATAAGAAGTGACGTGTGGTCGACTCCGACACTTACTATGGGCTAATCATAAAATATCGATATTATAATTAAGCATGGGTTATGTAGAAATAGGTGAAAACTCAAGAACAAGAGAATAAATAAACATTTCTTCTACTAATATGAATTCCCAAATTTATTATCATCATTTAACAATTTATATTTCAAGCCAATGAAGAAATATCATTTATTATTAGTTTCAAATATTTATGATGCGCAAATCACGTCGAGGCCGTACGACCCGATCCAACATATAATATTTAAAATGTGCATTGTCGAGGGTCGAACGACACGAACCCTAGATGCATCTATCTGCTACCGAGGTTTTCGGCCTACTACACAAAAAGAGAAAATACATCGAAACAACCAATTCAAGATTTATTAACGGGAAAATATTCAAAGAATTACCATTTCTCCTTAACGGTGAAGTAAATGAAGTTTAACCTGTTAAGATTCCTTTGTCAAGTTTCAGTATGATTTAAGCAAGTAAATTACCATGTAGGGTGCGAACATCGCAAGTATAACATGATTTGGGTCCTACATTACCCGGAAATAAGCACAATTAGTAGCTACGTACGGACTCTCATCACCTCGTGCATATGCAGCCCCATAAATAAGAGCACATAATAATTTGATTCACCTATGGAGTTAATTCTCTCTTACAAGGTTATAAAGGAGACGTACCTCACTCCGAAATTCCATCACCGGCTCCCAAGCCTTTCCAGGAACTCGAAACCGATGCCAACGCTCCAAAACTAGTCAATAAATGTGCAAATCCTTAAATATATACTCTAATACTTATTATAACCCAATTTAGAATAATTTCCAACTCCGCTCGAAAAGTTGGTAGTGGGACCCACATCTTGGAAACCGACGAAACTCAAAAAGTTCAACAACCTATTCAATTACGAGTTCAACCATTCTAATTTAATTCAAATCCGACTCCGAACCGGTATTCAAAACTCGAAAATTCATTTTGTAAAATTATAAAAATTTCTTCTAATTTCTTCTTGAAAAATCAATAATCTAACATCGACAATGAAGATTAATCCATGAAATATAATCATAAATGAGTCATGAATGCTTATCCCAAGTTTTGTGGTGAAATTCCTCTCCAAAATTGCTAATCCCCAGGTTCCCAACTAAAAATACGAAATAATGGCTCAAAGGTCCGAAAATTCGCGTTCACGATGAACAAAATTCTCAAAATCCATTTCCAAACTCTTTTCAAACAGCCTCTAGTACAATGGTCATAACGTTTTGTACCAAAATTTCAAATCACAAATGGTTTGACTTTATGGAAACTTGACATCAAGGGCTATAACTTTCGTATTTTGGTCTCAATTGCTTATAGATTGCGAGATATAAACCTCCAAAGTCAGCCCTACGCAACAAAGATTTTCAAACTCTTCCCAAATAGCCTATAGTGTATCTACCATAAATTTTTGTAAACAACTCAAAATGATATATAATTTACCTTTCTGAAAACTAGACACAAAGGGCTACAACTTTCTTATATGGATCATTTCCATATTTGTTATAGATTGTGAGATATAAGCTTCCAAAGTTAGACGAAGGACAACAAAAAATCCATCTTCGTGAATGTGAGTGTCTCCACGAACGCGAAGAACAAGGTCCTAGCAGCAAAATCCTTCTTCGCGAACGCGAAGAATAACACCGGACATCAGAAAATCAGCCTCCAAAGTAGCCCAAAATGATCAGATAAGAGCCGAAACATACCCGATACACACATGAGGCCCCCGGGACCCTGTCCAATCACACTAACAAGTCCCAATACATAACACGAACCTGCTCGTGGCTTCAAATCACATCAAAACCACGAATCGCACCCTAATTCAAGCTTTATGAATTTCAAAACTTCAAACTTTTACATTTGATGCCGAAACCTATCAAATCAAATTCGATTGACCTCAGTTTTTGCACACAAGTTATAATTGACATTACGGACCTAATACCACTTCCGGAATCGGAATCCGACCCCGATATAAAAAAGTCCACTCCTGGTCAAACTTTCCAAAAACCATCAAATTTTCAACTTTCGCCAAATGACTCTGAAACTACCTACAGACCTCCAAATCCACTTCCGGACGCGTCCCTAAGACCAGAATCACCACACGGAACTATTCACAGGCTCGGAATCCCAAACAGACATCGATAACATAAAAATACACTTCAACCCAAAAGAAATTATTAAACCTTCAAAATGCTAAACTGCCGTAATAGGTGCCGAAATAATCCCGGGTCACCCGATACTCGAGTCGAACATACGCCCATGTACAAAATCATCATACAAACCTATTGGAACCTTAAATTCCTGATTCTGATGTCCTTTACTAAAAATCCGAATCTTAGTCAATTCTTCCAACTTATAGCTTTTGAATTTAGAATTTTCTTCCCAAATCAACTCCAAACATCCCGAAATTCAATTTCGACCACACGTACAAGTCATAGATCCTGAAGTGAAGATACTCTAGGCCTCAAACCGCCGAATGACGCGCTAGAGCTTAAAATGACCATTTAGTTTGTTACATTCTCCCCCACTTAAACATATGTTCGTCCTCGAATGTGCTAGGAATTGCTCTGAACTTGTCCAAAATCACTGTTTAATACCTTGTGCACCTACTCGTGCCATCACAATTCCAGTTTGGCACCTCAGCTTGAGCCGGACTGAAGGTCCTCCCTTTTATTCAATCAATAAGCCTTATAAACAAATCCCAACCTCCGAATTTCTTTACAATACTTGATTCTAACATACCACACCGTATTAATCACCACACACCGTACTAAAACATGATTGTGCATCTATGCTGAAATCACACCACGTACCACATATGTCGGTTGCCTATAGTAACATCCCCTAACCTCAATAGCTGAAATTTCACAAGTCTGCTTCCCGCAATACATCTCATGACATATATAAGTCATGTTCCAATTCTCACAATACTGCCACGATGAATGAGTCGGGTAGAAACTCATGACCACCTGCCGAATCAACAAATCATTGAGTCTCTCCCCGGGACAAGAACCATTACCCCATTCTGAACTGAATGATGATATTTCTCTTTAATATACCTTATATAAGTCTGATTGCATTGATTTCAGGCCTAATAGTCTCGTCTTACCCAGTACAAACTGCTTTGACAAAAATCCACCTTAGACACTGCAAAAAGTCTCATATGACGCCCACAATGCGCCAACAAGCTACAAACTTGAATATAACTCATAAGGAAGAACGATCTTTGACAGAAAATTACCCAGCCTGCGTAATGAATAAAATGGCCGAATAGGTGCTATGAACCTACCCCAAAGATAAAAACAAGGCACACAAAATGAGCGTAAGGAACCATGCTCAACATCTCACTATTGCAGCGTGCAACCCGATCCATCATGACACTGTTGCGGCTTGCAACCTAGTCCAAACATGATATACCAGTGACGGTGTGTCACCCGATCCACACATAGAAATCAAGAATAAAACACACATCAATCCGTAACGCTTGTACTTACGAGATACCCGATTATCGATCACAAACATGCCATGTGCAAAAATACAACCCTGGGGAGACGGATAGCACAATATGCCACAAATTGAAGCACAACTAAGGAACGATAAATGACCTGCATATCGGGAGCCATCCTGCTCATATGACACCATAAGCTACACGGGACCTCAACACCTGGGAGAATAATCAAGCCGTCTCAATCCGGAACAACTCCCACAGTTCATAACCAAGGGAATAGAGCTCCTTCCAGGCACAAACTCTCACATTAATGATAGTATCATAATCTCCATATCCAATTATGATTCTCCAACAATCAATTAACTAACACGTCACACTTATATGATCTTCCTGTGGAATATACCCCCACAACCTTCCGTATCAGGTAGCCAAGTCTGAACATCAATAGCCATCGACCATGATATTTCTACAGTACTAGCCAAGAATCAAAATTTCAATACCCCAGCACTACTACCACAACATAGACCATCCTCAGGCTGCCCGAATACTGCCACCATACACTGAACATCTAAAATCCTCCCCCACTCCTCCGAGTTTGTGACATTCTTATCAAAACCAAGCCGCAACCTTGATATATACTCAATATCCCATGTCGTCGATTGCACTAAAATGCCGCTATGCAAAAATACCAGAATTCATCATAACTCCTGAACTACTGGATCCCCAAACCACAGAAAATACAAACCTCAAGTTGTGGTCTAAACCGTCGCAACTCTTCCGGAAATCCATTTACACTATAGAATCATTTGAATCAATTACTTCCCAAATTAAACAAGTTATGGTGACGCTCAAGCCCACACATGGAACCACAAACCACCTGTATGGCTTCACGTTGAAGGAGCTGATCACTGCCACAGTCATGCTGATTCAACCATTACTAAATGACCCAATTCCTTTAAATTTACTCTTGACTTGACTTGGAAATTTTAGCAGCTCCAATTAAAGCATAACGAACTAAATCCTCCCTCAACTCATCCCGAGTGACCCGTATCGCGAGACTATATTGTCTCAATACCCATGAATCACCTCATACCTTCATCATGCTCACAATGGCACCTCCAACTAGTATACCCATTTCACAAGACTTCCCACAACTTCGGAACTGTTTCTCCCTTTTCTCCAATACTGCACCGCTTAGCCAGTGACAACATAGAACACTCCAAGTCCATCCTCAATATAATGGTCCCAAAATCCGTAGGTACCAGACTTAAGTTCTTGAACTCACTAAATCGTTATTAAGAGTCACCCGCTCTGACCGGGTCTCGAATATAACCAAACTCCATTGCTCTGCTAGCACATGAATCCCCTCTCAAAGAAGCAACCGGCTGAATTCTTGTCCTTGCACATTACATCCACAAGAAGTATAGACTCTAAGTCTTCCCAAAACCTGCACCTGAACCGATAAGACGAGGTTTTGCACATATTCATTAAGTTCCTTGCTCGAAGTACTCCTGGTGTTTTTCTTTTCTTAGTCATAAATAGTTCACCAATGCACTGATAGCCATAACCTGAGCAAGCAGACAACCACATGATCCAATCATAGACGTGGGAATCCCCCACTTAGCTTTAAGCTAAAATCACATACTTTGGAGCCGACAATGATTCCTCCTTCTTAATTACCATGATCTCGCACTGATATCTTACTCACAAGAGATAACCCATCTGTGGAATTCCTTACCGACATCTTCCCACGATGCTATACGGGGTACAACTACCACGAAATCCATAAATGCCCCTGATCCCATACCCGTCCACCAGTTGTAAAAATCCGTTCATTCCCTATTGACATAAACTGAGAGTTCAACAATATCATCCAAACTCAAGTCATATCGTATATGAAGCAATTATCAAATCCTTACACCTCTCTTCATTTCCAGCAACTCCTTTCGACCATATTAAATCTTTCTTCGTACAGTAACCATCATCCCCAATAACATACATAGACCAAATTAATTTCCATTGCGATCTCCAAACCGTTCAACACTTTCTCAAAGTACGTGGCTATCCTACCACATAACCCACATGTTACTCTACCTCTCCTTCTCCAGTCAAACCATCTCCTTTAAGCAACTTCTCGACTTTCGCTTCTCATACTTGACATGCTAGTAAATTAACCAGCGCAAGATACCTCCCCATGTCCTTCCTCATTCTTCATTACGTAGTGTTGTATGAAATCAAAATGCATCTCTGTAAACATAAGCTGATGAATTTCTACCAGCTTTAAGCCTCCTGGAAGATCATCTTCCTCGAGCTGTCACATTAGAAATACCAATTCGACCCTGAACCGCTGCACACCGCAGCTCAGGTACCATTTCACAACACCCCGCCTCGAAGGCAAAATCAAAAAGCACCAGCAAACCAAAAATGCGTTCAAACAAGTACGACGACGCCGCATCACAATGAAAATTCCACCACGCTCAAAAATACGAAGTCTCATTGTTCCATCAACCCAAACCTGAACATTCATATCAAATCGCCTTTCCTTTTGCTGGAATTAAATACTGCACCTTTAAATCATGCACTGAGAAATCCTCTTTTCGAGTCATTCACTAGTTTGACACGTCGACAGGCATCCTACCATTACACCAACACCGTGCATAGCCTCAAAATTGTAGGAATTACCGATACTAAGCTGAAATGACAGAACCTCCTTTAGCAAGAAGACGATAATAACTTGTTTGAATACGCAGGGAGAAACATCCTACTCCATGTCTGTAGTACCACTGAAACTCCTCGATGCCCAATTGACACAAGCGCTCAACATCGTATAATAATGAGTAGGAAGGAAATAAAGTCACAAGCCTCAATGGAATCAAATCGCACGATAAGGGAATCAAGAAAGGAAGTGCTCCTAACATCCATGTAGCATCTCGAAGATAAGTACAGACATCTCCATACCGATCCGCAAGACTCTACTAGACTTTCTCATGACTCGTGAGACCTACGTGAACCTAGTGCTCTGATACCATGTTGTCACGACCTAGAATCCATTAAAGGTCGTGATAGCGCCTAACATTGTTCTCAGGCAAGCCAACAATTAAAAGATTAACTTCATTACTCATATTAGTATTTTTAAAATCATAATTTCCTTCAATTAAATAGTAAGAGATAAAATTAACAGAGTAAATAAATATATTTTTACAACTTTAATACAGAATAACCCATAAGCACCCCCAAAACCTGGTGTCACGAGTGTATGAGCATCAACTAGGAAATACACTAAAAATACTACATCCGTGTGGGATACAATTAGACAGGGGTGTGTAAATAACTCGGATGGAGACTCTGTGTGTGTTGCAAAATCGTAAAGTGGAATGCAGCTCACCTAATTCCTCGCAATAACCGCGCCTATGCACCCACAAGGCCACCAGGAATATATGCACCTGCACAAAAATATGCAACAAGTGTAGTATGAGTACGTAAATCAACGTGTACCTAGTAAGTATCCAGTCTAACCTTGAAGAAGTAGTGACGAGGTATCGACTGCGACACTTACTATGGGCTAACCATAAAATAGCGATATTATAATTAAGCATGGGTTACGTAGAAACAGCTGAAAACTCAAGAAAGAGAGAATAAATAAACAATTCTTCTACTAATATGAATTCCCATATTTATTATCGTCATTTAACAATTTATATTTCAAGCTAATGAAGCACTATCATTTACTATAAGTTTCAAAGATTTATCATGCACAAATCATGTCGAGGTCGTGCAGCCCGATCCAACATATAATATTTAAAGTGTACAATGCCGAGGGTCGAACGGTACGAATCATAGATGTATCTATTTACTACCGAGGTTCTCGGTCCGCTCCATAAAAAGAGAAAATACGTCAAAATAACCAATTCAAGATTTATTAATGGGCAAATATTCAAAGAATTACCAAGTTTAACCTGTTACGATTCCTTTTTTCAAGTTTCAATATGATTTAAGCAAGTAAATTAACATCTAGGGTGCAAACATTGCAAGTATAACATAATTTGGGTCCTAGACTACCCAGACATAAGCACAATTCGTAGCTAAGTACGGACTCTCGTCACCTTGTGCTTATGCAACCCCCACAAATAAGAGCACATAATAATTTGATTCACCTATGAGGTTAATTTCCTCTTACAAGATTATAAAGGAGACTTACATTGCTCCGAAATTCCATAACCGGCTCACAAGCCTTTCTAGCAACTCAAACTGATGCCCAACACTCCAAAACTAGTCAATAAATGTGCAAATTCATAATATATACTCTAATACTCATTATAATCTAAGTTACAGTAATTTCTAACTCCGCTAGAAAAGTTGGTAGTGAGACCCATGTCTCGGAACCCGATGAAACTCACAAAATCCGATAACCCATTCAATTACGAGTTCAACCATACTAATTTCATTCAAATTTGAATCTAAATCGGTATTCAAAACTCGAAAATTCGTTTTGTGAAATTATAGAAATTTCTTCCGATTTTTTCTTGAAAAATCAATAATCTAACGCCAAAAATGAAGATTAATCCATGAATTATAATCACAAATGAGTCAAAAATGCTTACCCAAAGTTTTATGGTGAAATTTCTCTCCAAAATTGCTAATCCCGAGGTTCCCAACTAAAAATACAAAACAATGGCTCAAAGGTCGGAAATAGAGGACTTATAACCCTTCCCTGACTTCCTTCTTTGCGTTCGCGAGCCTCCCAACGCGTTCGCGATGGACAAAATTCTCAAAAGCCATTTTATATTCTTCTCAGACAACCTCTAATATAATGATCATAAATCATTGTACAAAATTCCAAATCACAAATTGTTTGACTTTATAGAAACGAGACATCAAGATCTATAACTTTCATATCTTGTTCATCTCTCATTTCCTTATAGATTGCAATATATAAGCTTCCAAAGTAAGTCCTGTGCAACAGAGATTTCCAAACTTTTTCCGGACAGCCTGTAGTATATCCACCATAGATTTTGGTACACATTTCCAAATGACAAATGGTTTACCGTTATGAAAACTAGACACCAAGGGCTACAAATTTTGTTTATAGATCATCTCCAGATTTGTTATAGATTTTGAGATATAAACTTCCAAAGTCAGACGACGGACATCAGAAATTCCTTCTTTGCGAACGGGAGTGCCTCTTCCCGAACGTGATGAACAAGGTCCCAGCAGCAAAATCCTTTTTCACGAATGCAAGAGTATCCTCGAGAACCCGAAGAACAACACTAGACATCAGAAAACCAGCCTCTAAAGTAGCCCAAAATGATCTGATAAAATCCGAAACATATCTGATATATACCTGAGCCCCCCGTGACCCCGTCCAATCACACTAACAAGTCCCAATACATAACACAAACCTGCTCAACGTCTCAAATGATATCAAACAACATCAAAACCACGAATCACACTCCAGTTCAAGCTTTATGAACTTTAGAACTTCAAACTTCTACATTCGATGTTGAAACCTATCAAATCAATTCCGATTGACATCAAATTTTGCACACAAGTCATAATTGACACCTACTCCCACTTCCGAAATCAGAATCTGACCCCGATATCAAAAATTTTACTCCCCGCCAAACTTCCCAAAAACCTTCAAATTTTCAACTTTTGCCAAATGACTCTGAAACGACCTACATACCTCCAAATCCACATCCGTAGGCGCTCGTAAGACCAGAATCACCACACGGACTTAAGTAATTATTAAACCTTCCGGGCCACCCGATACTCGACCCAAACTTAAGTAATTATTAAACCTTCAAAATGCCAACCTGCGGTAATAGGTGCCGAAATACTCCCGGGCCACCCGATACTCAACCCGAACATATGTCCAAGTCCGAAATCATCATATGAACATATTGGAACCTTAAATTCCTGATTCTGAGGTCATTTACTAAAAATCCTAATCTTAGTCAATTCTTCCAACTTAAAGCTTCTGAATTTAAAGTTTTGTTCCCAAATCAACTCCAATCCTCCCGAAATTAGATTCCGACCACACGTACAAGTCATAATACCTGAAGTGAAGCTGCTACAGGCCTCAAACCGTCGAACGACGCGCTAAAGATTAAAACAATCGTTTGGTTCGTTACATTAATATTAATCAATTAGGAGACTTGCTTAAGAGAATTATAAGCTTCATTAAAGCGACTATGGCAATTTCGAATTTTGCTGATTGCCCTAATATTAGAAGTCTCATTCAACTAATTATGGAACTTAATCTTCGAGCAAAGCAGTAGAATTGGTCACAATGACCAAATTTAGGGTCAAATTCGCAAGTAGGAACTATAGGTATATACCAAATAAACCGTTTATGACCTCTGAAATAAATTAGTTATTTTTCGTATAATACAAAAGGAAAGCTGTTAACACATAAACTCTATTACTATTATTCCAACTCTCTCAAAATTAATTCTTCCAAAATCAAATGCCAGAAACATACGCCGTTAGAAAAGCAGATTCTTTTCCACAAAATAAAATAAACCCGAAATGAAACTGCTGTTTTGCAATCTAACGCTACCCATGTTTTTGAAATATTAGTGATTTTCTATGCCTTTGTTAAAAAAGTAAAATAGGAACAAAATAGGAAAAGTTTAGAAGAGAAAGAATTAAAGATGAGGAGAAACAAAAGAAAGAAAAAATTCATGAATAAAGAAAATAAGACCCCAAACGTAATTAAGAGACTAGATTTGTTAATCATGATTTTATCTTAACGAATACTACAAATACTATGTAGGAATAAATTTGTTTCGGTATACGTAGTGTTAGGAAAAATTATTGGTTTTGGAGAATAAAAGATATAGCTTGGGGTGTGTCAAGAATATTGTCATTAAGGCCACACCGTAATGATAACATTAGACGTATCCCTCAGGATTCAACAAGTTTTTTCAGTTATTAAACTGGGAACAGAACTAGTAGAAAATTCTACAAACAAAACCCAGTGTATATAGGAGGAGAAGAATATTTAGAGGGTTGTGTTAGAAAGTGTGTCTTTAGCTCTCCAAAGACCATGCTTATATAGGTGTTGCTCCAACAACTAGTTAATGGCTAGATAACGGCGAAATAACGGCTAGTTTGACTTATTAAACGTAAAATAATTTACTAAATAATAAGTAAATAGATATATAATATTTCATATAAGAAAAGTTTTTTCAAATCAAAGTATTGGACATTCCCTTTTGAAATACAAGTAATTTTCCCAACAGTCCCCATATATCTAAAAAGGGATAAAAATAAATAGTAAATAAAGAAATAAAGAGAGATAATTTATTGGGTTTCAGTATAATAAAATTGTCACGACCCCAGTTCGCCCTCCGTGAACATGTCGTGATGGCACCTAGTCCCTATAATTAGGTAAGCCTAACAATGCGGAAAAATAACATAACTTACGGAATAATTAAGTAAAAACTGAACAATCTAAAAGAAAGATTGTATATAAATGTCGTTCGGCATATACAACTCAAAATGCGGAGGTCTACAATATTATTCCGAAACCCGGAAACTCGCGGGAAACAAAGCCTAACAGAAATAAACTACACTGCTCTAACTCCAGAATGTCAAAACAACTTAAAGGAAGGAAAAGCTTTCCACTAAAGCTGGAATAAGATAGAGACTCCTGGTCTGCGGACGCGGCAGATGTACCTCGAAGTCTCTGCTAGATCTCTCAACCTCGGGGATAGTGCGTCTGGCTAGAGGTACCTGGATCTGCACATGAAAAACATGCTCATAAGGGGCATGAGTACACCACAGCGGTACTCAGTAAGTGCCAAGCCTAACCTCAGTCGGGTATTGACGAGGAAGGTCAGGGCCCTACTGAGGTTAAACAATATAATAGGAATTTACAGTATGAAAAAAGACAGTAATAATGAGTACAACAATGAAATAAGACAGGTCAAACAAAGCAATAACAAAAATACAAGAACAGAGTAAACACAGAATATGTACAGCTCAATAACAATGGTAACAATGAGGATCTCTCAGGATACCGTCTTGTAGTTCTTTTCTCAACTGTCCAGTGGATCTCCCGGGATATTGTCCCGTAGTCCATCATATGTGCAGGGGGATCTATCGGGAATCGAACCCGCAGTCCCAAAGTAAATATGCAGGGGGATCTCCCCGGATACCGTCCCGTAGTCCCAAAATAAATATGCAGGGGGATCTCCCGGGGTATCGTCCCGTAGTCCCAAAGTAAATATGCAGGAGGATCTCCCGGGATACCGTCTCGTAGTCCCAAAGTAAATATGTAGGGAGATCTCCCGAGATACCGTCCCGTAGTCCCAAAGTAAATATGCAGCCACAACAAGAAGATATTCAGAAATAAAGTGCAAAAATACAAGGCAACAAGTAGTTCTAGCCTAACATGCTTCACGAAGTACAATTAAAGCAACTTAAGCAATTAGGCAATTTAGGGCAACTAGGCATGCTTTTCTAAGCTAACATAGACTAAACAGGTAAGAAAGAAACTCAGTCTAAATATTTAAAGTAATACTGGATTTTTCAACAATTATCACAAGTACGTGCTCGTCACCTCACGTACAAGGCATTCAATTACCAAATATCACATCATAAGGAAAAATGTCTCCCACACACGGTTAGACAAGCCACTTACCTCGAACCGGCTCAAAAATCAACTCGAAACCACACGTCTGCCACGGGTATCAGAATCCAAATGGCCCAAATCTATTTATATAAATTTCATATCGTAAATAACATCTCAAGCAACTGATTCTACTATTTAATTCAAAGTTACGGCGCGAAATTAGGTAAAATGACCAAAACGCCCCTCAGGCCAGCATCTCGGATTCGGATAAATTTTACATTTTCAGGACCCTCGTACTCTCATGAGTCCATCCATATAAAAATATCTCTAATCGGAGGTCAATCACACACTCAAACCCCTATTTTGGAAAAACCTAAGTTCTACCCAAAACACCTAATTTCAACCCTAGAAATCTTTGATTTTAAGTTGAAAACATGTTAAATGATGTTAATGATTGAAACAATTGATTAAAAACCAACTTACAAATGATTTGGAAGAAGTCTTATTCTTGGAAAAATCGCCTAAGGGTGCTAGAGTTTGAGAAAATATGAAAATGGAGTCAAAAATTCGGTTTAAGTGCATTGCAGGCCACTGGTTGGCATGGGAACTGCGAACTGGGGTTCGCAATTGCGAACCCTTCATAAATCCCCAGCTTTCGCATTTGCGATCAGGCTTGCCCAGACCCACCTTCGCATTTGCGAGCTCGCATTTGCGAAGCCTGCAGATCAGCTACACCAGCAAATTCCAAGGTTCAAAATGCATCCGTGGCCTATCCAAAACTTACCCGAGCCCTCGGGGCTCCAAACCAGATAAACACACTACCTCAAAAACATCCTATGAACTTATCCGTGCGATCAAATCGCCAAATAATATCATATTCATCGAATTAAGCCTCAAAATCCATGAATTCTATCAAATTTCATAAAACATCAAATTTTCCATTTTAAGTCTGAAACACGTCAAACGAGATCCGTTTTCAACCAAACTTTACAGAAAGGACTTAAACCATATATAAGACCTGTACCGGGCAACGGAACCAAAATACGGGCCCGATACCATCACTTTCTAATAAGATTTCATTTTCAATTTCCTTAAATATTTTCAGAAAATAGTTTTACTCAAAAATTCATTTCTCGGGCTTGGGACCTCGGAATTCGATTCCGGGCATACGTCCAAGTCCCATATTTTCCTACGGACCTTACGGGACCCTCAAATCACGGGTCCGGGTCCGTTTACCCAAAATATTGACCGAAGATAAATTTATTAATTTTAATATCAAAAATTAGCAATTTTCACAAAATTTCATATTTAAGCTTTCCGGCTACGCACCGGGCTGCACATGCAAATCGAGGCAACCCTAAATGAGGTTTCCAATGCCTCGGAAGCACTGAATGGGTAAGAAAATAGGTGATGACCCTTTGGGTCGTCACATTCTCCACCTTTAAAACAACTGTTCGTCCTCGAACGGACAGAAGAAGGAAGTACCTGAGTCGGGGAATAAATGAGGGTAACGGCTGGGCATATCGGACTCGGACTCCCAGGTTGATGCCTCAGGAGGCTGACCTCTCCACTGAAAACGAACAGAAAATGAACTCTTGGATCTCAACTGACGAACCTGCCGATCTAGAATAGCTACCGGCTCCTCCTCATAAGATAAGTCCTTGTCCAGCTGGACTGAACTGAAATCCAACACGTGCGACGGGTCACTGTGATACCTCCGGAGCATCGAAACATGAACTACTGGATGAACTCCTGCCAAGTTGGGAGGTAAGGCAAGCTCATAAGCAACCTCCCCAACACGTCTCAATATCTCGAAAGGGCCAATAAACCTCAGACTCAACTTCCCTTTCTTCCAAATATCATGACGCCCTTCATAGGCGATATCCGAAGCAGAACCCGCTCTCCGACCATATATGAAACATCACGAACCTTCCGGTCCGCGTAAATCTTCTGTCTCGACTGGGCTGTATAGAGTCTATCGTGAATCACCTTGACCTTCTCCAATGCATCCTGAACTAACTCTGTGCCCAATAGCATGGCCTCACCCGGCTCGAACCAACCCAATGGAGATCTACACCTCCAACCATATAAAGCCTCATACGGCACCATCTGAATGCCGGACTGATAATTGTTGTTGTAAGAAAACTTTGCCAGTGGCAAGAACTGATCCCAAGACCCTCCAAACTCAATCACACACGCACGGAGCATATCCTAAGAATATCAATAGTGCGCTCAGACTGTCCGTCCGTCTGGGGGTGGAATGTTATGCTCAACTCCACCCGAGTACCCAACTCATATTGAACGGTCCTCTAGAACCGTAATGTAAACTGAGTACCTCTGTCTGAAATAATAGATACTGGAATACCGTGGAGGCGAACAATATCTCTGATATAAATCTCAGCCAACCTGTCCTATGAATATGTAGTCAGTACCTGAATGAAATGGGCTGATTTGGTTAGCCGATCCACAACCACCCAAATAGCATCATGCTTCCTCAAAGTCCGAGGAAGTCCAACCAAAAAATCCATGGTGATCCTCTCTCACTTCCACTCTGGAAGCTCAATCTGCTGAAGTAACCCTCCCGATCTCTGATGCTCACATTTGACCTGCTGACAGTTGAGGCACTTGGCTACAAACTCTGCTATATCTTTCTTCCTTATTCGCCACCAATAGTGTTGCCTCAAATCCTGATACATCTTCGCAGCACCCGGATGGATAGAATACCGTGAACTATGGGCCTCTGCTAAAATCAACTCCCGAAGCCCATCAACATTTGGCACACAAATCCGACCCTGCATCCTCAATACCCCGTCATCTCCAATGGTCACATCTCTGGCATCATCGTGCTGGACCGTGTCCTTGAGGACAAGTAAATGAGGATCATCGTACTACCGCTCCCTGATACGATCGAATAGGGAAGACCGAGAAACCACACAAGCTAGGACCCGACTGGGCTCCGAAAGGTCCAATCTCACAAATTGACTGGCTAAGGCCTGAACATCCATCGCCATAGGCTTCTGTGAAGCTGGTAAATATGCCAAACTCCCCAAACTCTCCGCCTAGCGACTCAAAGCATCGGCCACCACATTGGCCTTCCCCGGGTGGTATAATATAGTGATGTCATTGTCCTTTAGCAACTCTAACCATCTACGCTGGCGCAAATTCAGATCCTTCTGCCTGAATATATGCTGCAAACTCCGGTGATCCGTAAATATCTCACAGGGAACACCATATAAATAATGACGCAAGATCATCAAGGCATGAACAATGGCAGCTAACTTAAGGTCATGGACAGGGTAATTCTTCTCATGTATCTTCAACTTTCTGGATGCGTAGGCAATCACCCTACGGTCCTGCATCAACACTGCTCCAAGGTCGACTCGCGAGGCATCACAAAAATTTGTAAGAACCCGAACCAGTAGGCAATATCAAGATTAGGGCTGTAGTCAAAGCTGTCTTGAGCTTCTGAAAGCTCGCCTCACACTCCTTTGTCCACTGAAATGGAGCACCCTTCTGGGTTAATCTAGTCTAGGGGCTGCAATCGATGAAAATCCCTCCACAAAATGACGGTAATAGGCCACCAGACCAAGGAAACTACGAATCTCCATAACTGAGGGCAGCCTGGGCCAACTCCGCACGACCTCTACCTTCTTCGGATCCACCCGAATGCCCTCACTCGATACTACGTGGCCCAAGAATGCCACAGAACTCAACCAAAACTCACATTTTGCAAACTTTGCATACAACTTCTTCTCTCTCAGGGTCTGAAGTACTGTCCTCAGGTGTTGCACGTGATCTTCCCGACTTCGGGAGTAAACAAGAATATCATCTGCGAAAACAATGATGAACGAGTCGAGATATGGCATGAACACACTGTGCATCAAATGCATAAATGTTTCTAGGGCATTAGTCAGCCCAAATGACATAACTAGAAACTCGTAATGGCCATACCGAGTCCTGAAGGCAGTCTTCGGAATATCTGGCTCCCGAACCTTCAACTGATGGTAACCTGAGCGCAAATCAATCTTAGAAAATACCTGTGCACCCTGAAGCTGGTCAAATAGATCATCAATACGAGGAAAGGGATAACAGTTCTTCACTGTAACCCTGTTTAATTGGCAATAATCAATACACATGCACATAGAACCGTCCTTTTTCTTCACAAACAAGACAGGAGCACCCCAAGGTGAAACACTGGGTCGAATAAAACCCTTATCAAGCAATTCTTGTAACTGATCCTTCAACTCCTTAAACTCAGGAGGAGCCATACAGTATAGAGGAATGGAAATGGGCTGAGTGCCCGACAACAAATCAATGCCAAAATTAATGTCTCTATTGGGCGGCATGCCCGGAAGATCAGTTGGAAACACATCGGGAAAATCCCGTACCACTGGAACTGAATCAACAGAAGGGGTATCAACACTGACATCTCTCACATAATCCAAGTACGCGACACACCCCTTCTCAACCATACGCTGAGCTTTAAGGAAAGAGATAACTCTACTAGGAGTGTGATCTAGGGTACCACTCCACTCAACACACGGAATTCCTAGCATAGCCAGCGTCGCGGTCTTGGTGTGACAATCAAGAATGGCATAATGGGGAGACAACCAGTCCATGCCCAAGATAATATCAAAATCCACCATATCGAGTAACAATAAATCCGCACTGGTCTCAAAACCACGAATAGTAACCAAACACGACTGATACATACGGTCCACGACAAGAGAATCTCCCACAGGAGTAAAAACATAAATAGGAGAACCCAAGGAATCTCGGGCTATACCCAAATGCGGAGCAAAATAAGAAGACACATAGGAATACGTGGAGCCTGGATCGAATAGAACCGATGCATCTCTATGACAAACCAGTATAATACCTGTAATGACACAATCGGAGGCAACAACGTCGGTATGAGCAGGAATAGCATAATATCTGGCCCGGCCTCCCCCTCGAGGGAGACCTCTACCTCCCCGACCTCCGCCCTTAGCTGGCTGGGCAGATGGGGTAGCAGCTGGAGCTGTGATCATGGCCTGAGAACTCTGCTGAGCATGCTGTGGCTGAAAAGTCTATGAAGATGCACCCCTACCAAGTCTGGGGCAGTCCCTAACCAGATGGCGTGTATCGCCACACTCGAAACAAACTCTGGGAGGACGTGGTGGTTGTGAATGGCTAGGGCCAGGTCTTCTAGACCTACCCCTGAAAGCACCCCGCGCCGAAGGTGCGCTAGAAACTAGAGGTGCATAGTAAGGCTCCTGAGGCCTGGGTGAAGCTGGGTACCGCTGGCTGCTGGAAGAGCTGAATGAACGGGGCGGCCCATATAACCCCTACCATGTCGACCTGTTGCTGGGGTACAGGCACCAGAGTAGTGGCCCGACTCTCGAGACCTCTTGGCCTCTCTCTCCTCTCGCTCCTTAGCGAGCATACCCTCAATCCTCCTAGCAATTCTCACTACCTACTGATAAGGAATGTCCATCTCCAACTCTCGACCCATGTTAGATCTGATGGGTGGGATAAGACCCTCAATGAACCAGCGAACCCTCTCGCGGACAGTAGCAACCAAAGCCGGTGCATGCCTAGCCAATCTGGTGTAACAGATAGCATACTCTGAAATTGTCATAGCACCCTGGCGCAAATGCTCAAATTCTGCGCGCCATGCGTCCCTGAGGCTCTGAGGAACAAACTCTCTCAGGAACATGTCTGAGAAGTGGGTCTAGGTCAGTGAAGCAACCTCGTCTGAACTGTCTAACTCATAGGTACGCCACCAATCATAGGCGGCTCCGCGAAGCTGGAAGGTAGTAAAGGAAACCCCACTAGATCTTGCTATGCCCATAGTGCGAAGAATACAGTGGCACTCCTCTAGAAACTCCAAGGAATCGTCTGATGCTAGTCCACTGAATACCGGAGGGTCATACTTCTTGAACCTCTTAAGTCTCCAATGCTCGTCCTCTGAAGCAGCTGACCCTTCCTTGGGCTGAACTGGCACTACAGGAAGCACAAGAATGATCTTTGGGACCTGCTCCACATGCACTTGCTGCTCAGGAGTGCGGGCGGCGGGAGTCTATGCTCCTCCCTCGGCCTGGGATGTGGCTGCAGCAAGGGGAAGCAACCCTGCCTGAGCCAAAGTGGTGTACATAGACATGAACTGAGCTAATGTCCTGAAGGGCTGGAGTAGTAGTGGCAGTAGACGTGTCAGGTGCCTGGACTTCGGCTGGATCTGCTGGTGGTACCTCGGTGGCAGCTCGCGCAGGTGCCCTCGCTGCATCACGTGCACGTCCTCGGCCTCTACCTCGGCCCCGGCCTCTAACGGCTGCAGTAGGGGGCACGAGTGCCTGATCGTCCCGAGTAGCACGTGTCCTCACCATCTGTGAGAGAATAGAAGACAGAGGTTTAGAATTGATGTCAAGAATATTGCACGATAAGGAAATCAATGAAGTAAATATTTTTCCTAAGCAGACACATAGCCTCTCGTAGATAAGTACAGACGTCTTCGTACCAATCAGCGAGACTCTAATAAACCGGCCTGTGTTCTGTGACTCCTATGAACCTAGAGCTCTGATACCAACTTGTCATGTCCCCAGTTCTCCCTCCGTGAACATGTCGTGATGGCACCTAGTCCCTATAACTAGGTAAGCCAAACAATGCGGAAAAACAACATAACTTGAGGAATAATTAAGTAAAAACTGAATAATCAAAAAGAAAGACTGTATATAAATGCCGTTCGGCATATACAACTCAAAATGCGGAGGTCTACAATGTTATCCCAAAACCCGAAAACTCGCGGGAAACACAGGCTAACAGAAATAAACTACACTGTTCTAACTCCAGAATGTCTAAACAACTGAAAGGAAGGAAAACATTTCCACTAAATCTGGAATAAGATAGAGACTCCTGGTCTGCGGATGTGGCAGATGTACCTCGAAGTCTCTGCTAGATCTCTCAACCTCGGGGATAGTGCGCCTAGGGGGAGGTACCTGGATCTGTACATGAAAAACATGCACAGAAGGGGCATGAGTACACCATAGCGGTACTTAGTAAGTGCCAAGCCTAACCTCGATCGGGTAGTGACGAGGAAGGTCAGGGCACTACTGGGGTTAAATAATATAATAGAAATTTACAGTATGAAAACAGACAGTAATAATGAGTACAACAGTGAAATAAGACAGGTCAAACAAAGAAATAACAAAAACACAAGAATAGAGTAAACATGGAATATGTACAACTCAATAACAATGGTAACAATGAGGATCTCCCAGGATACCGTCTTGTAGTCCTTTTCTCATCTGTCCAGTGGATCTCCCGGGATACCGTTCCATAGTCCATCATATGAATATCTGAAGGATATCCCGGGATACCGTCCCGTAGTCCATCATATTTGCAAGGGGATCTATCTGGGATCGAACCTACAGTCCCAAAGTAAATATGCAGGGGGATCTCCCGGGATACCGTGCCGTAGTCCCAAAGTAAATATGCAAGGGGATATCCCGGGATACCGTCCCATAGACCAAAAGTAAATATGCAACCACAACAAGAAGATATTCAGAAATAGAGTGCAAAAATACAAGGCAACAAGTAGTTCTAGACTAACATGCTTCACGAAGTACAATTAAAGTAACTTAAGCAATTAGGCAATTTAGGGCAACTAGGCATGCTTTTCTAAGCTAACATAGACTATAATTTCAAATAGAATAAAAAAGGTAAGAAAGAAACTCAGTCTAAATATTTAAAGTAATACCGGATTTTTCAACAATTAGTACAAGTATGTGCTCGTCACCTCACGTAGAAGGCATTCAATTAGCAAATATCACATCCTAAAGGGAAAGGTCCCCCACACAAGGTTAGACAAGCCACTTACCTCGAACCGGCTCAAAAATCAACTCGAAACCACACGTTTGTCACGGGTATCTGACTCCAAATGGCCCAAATCTATTTAAATAAATTTCATATCGTAAATAACATCTCAAGCAACTGATTCTACTATTTAATTCAAAGTTACGACGCTAAATTAGGTAAAATGACCAAAACGCCCCTCAGGCCAGCATCTCGAATTCGGATAAATTTTATATTTTCAGGACCCTCATACTCTCACGAGTCCATCCATATAAAAATCTCTCTAATCAGAGGTCAATCACCCACTCAAACCCCAATTTTAGAAAAACCTAAGTTCTACCCAAAACACCCAATTTCACCCATGGAAATCTTTGATTTTAAGTTGAAAACATGTTAAATAATGTTAATGATTGAAATAATTGAGTAAAAACCAACTTAAAAATGATTTGGAAGACGTCTTGTTCTTGGAAAAATCACCTAAGGGTGCTAGAGTTTGAGAAAATGTGAAAATGGAGTCAAAAATTCGGTTTAAGTGCATTGCAGGCCACTGGTTGGCATGGGAATTGCGAACCCTTCATAAATCCCCAGCTTTCGTATTTGTGATCCATATGTCGCATTTGCGACCTCAGGCAGAAGAGGGAAGTTCGCATTGGCGATGGCATATGTCGCATTTGCGACCACCCTTCGCATTTGTGAACCTCTTGGTCGCATTTGCGATCAGGCTTGCCCAAACCCACCTTCGCATTTGCGAAGCCTGCAGATCAGCTACACCAGCAAATTCGAAGGTTCAAAATGCATCCGTGGCCTATCCAAAACTTACCCGAGCCCTCGGGGCTCCAAACCAGATATACACACTACCTCAAAAACATCCTATGAACTTATCCGTGCGATCAAATCGCCAAAATAACATCATATTCATCGAATTAAGCCTCAAAACCCATGAATTCTATCAAATTTCATAAAACTTCAAATTTTCCATTTTAAGTCCGAAACACATCAAACGAGATCCGTTTTCAACCAAACTTTATAGAAAGGACTTAAAGCATATATAAGACCTGTACCGGGCGCCGGAACCAAAATACGGGCCCGATACCATCACTTTCTAATCAGATTTTATTTTCAATTTTCTTAAATATTTTCAAAAAATAATTTTACTCAAAAATTCATTTCTCGAGCTTGGGACCTCGGAATTCGATTCCGGGCATACGCCCAAGTCCTATATTTTCCTACGGACCTTCCGGGACCCTCAAATCACGGGTGCAGGTCCGGGTCCGTTTACCTAAAATATTGACCGAAGTCAAGTTTATTCATTTTAATATAAAAAACATAGCATTTTTCACGAAATTTCATATTTAAGATTTCCGGCTACGCGCCCAGACTGCGCATGCAAATCGAGGCAATCCTAAATGAGGTTTCCAAGGCCTCGAAAGCACGGAATGGGTAAGAAAACAGGTGATGACCCTTTGGGTCGTTACAAAAATTCATCCTAGTATCTTAAAGACTATGAATCAGATATAAATAAAATAAGATTTAACTTACAGAATAATTGGCGAAGTTGATAATTTCTATAAACCAAAAGTCCTTATCGTAAGCTAGAGATGTTATTGGACTAAGAGTTTAATAACTCAGCCTCCTATTCCTTGCAGTGTTGTACTATATACACACACACCATAGGACGAGACATAATTTAATAGTGCATGTTTGATCAATTAATGACTTGTTATTGCCCATATGAACCAATTTCATGGGATCTCCAATCATGTAGGTTGGGTTACCATCAATGTTGATATATCCCAAATTGGTAAAAGTCTCAACCTCTCGATGTTTCACTTATAAGTCAAAGGATCAGTCAAATCCTCTTCTGACAATATATATATATATATATATATATATATATATATATATATATAAAAGTTCTCATCTCTTAAGCAATTGCTATATCACATTATGTCTCTAGAGAATGTATCTACTCTTCGCATTCAAAGATTTATTTTCTTACAATGGCTATTGTGCCTTGGCAATCACAATTCATCGACATAATTATTGTTGGTTTAACTCACCAAAAGGTTGCTTAATCAATCTCACTTTTAGGCAATTCAAAAAGTTCTCCTTTATTAATAACAAGCAAAATAATATAGCTTCACCTAAAATGTCACAAGAGCACGAAAGTCTTATCTTATCTATTATTTCTATCAAACTAATATAGAAGAATACAAATTATTTGTAAAGATAAATGCAGTTTCATTAAAATTCAAGAGGTCAAAAAGTTGTTTAAAATATTGTGAAATGCTTTAGCAAATATGATGAGAGGAGATTTACAAAATCTATCACATTAATTATCATCTTCCTTCCGTAAAAAAGATCTGTCAAATCCTATTTGACATGAATGAGTATCATGTATAGTAAATTATTAACTCTTTCATTCTCATAGAATTAGCAAAGAACTTATACGATTTGAATACATAAATCAATCGTGCTTTTATTTATAACACTGCAAATTCAAAATTCAAATTTTTTGAAATTGAAGAATCAATTTAAATCCACTATCTTAGAGCTATTAAGATTTTCAAAAATGGATAATAATAAAATTCTACATTTATGTAGGCTTAGAGGCATTCAAATACTAAAAAAAAGACCTTAATTTTGTGATGTATTTTGGTCTTCATAATGCAATAGTGTACGAAATTGAACTAACAACTTGCAAAGAGTGCATGTCAAAGTATAACAGCAACAACGATATATGATACCAATATAATAATAATAATAATAATAATAATAATAATAATAATAATAATAATAATAATAATATTTGTTCATTTATCATCAATCTCTCGAGATTACATAATTGATATTCTCCATAGCATCGTGGAAATATCCTTAAGATTGTTGGAAAAATATTAATTTTGGAAAATAAAAGATTTAGCTTGAGGCGTGTCAAGGACACTGTCCTTAAGGATATTTCGCCCGCATCGTAATGAATAAAATTAGGTGTATCCCTCAGGATTTAACAAGCTCTTCCAGTTATAAAACTGGGAACTGAACTAACAGAAAACTCTACAAAGAAATCCAATGTATAGGAGGAAGAAGAAGATTTAGAACGTTGTGTTAGAAAGTGTGTCTTTAGCTCTCCAAAGACCATGTTTATATAGGTGTTGCTCCAACAACTAGTTAACGGCGAGATAACACCTAGTTTGACTTATTAAATGTAAAATAATTTACTAAATAATAAATAAATAGAAATATACTATTTCATAGAAGAAAAGTTTTTTCAAATCAAAATATTGGACATTCCCTTTTGAGATACCATTAATTTTTCCAACATGTAATAGAATTGTCACTACTCATGACATTAATATTTATTCTTTTTCTAGTAACCTACTAAAGTAATTGGAATTAGTTATGAACTTCGTCATTAATCTGTTGCTAAATCGCTCGTAACACTAATCTTTTTTAGTAATCTATCGCTAAAAAATTTGCTATTTAGCTATAAAATTTGTCCGTCACTAATTTCTGTTTATTTAGTAGTTATAGTCTAGTTCCTTTATCCATTTAGACAAGCTAATGTCTTGTTCATTAGCCTCATTCTCTAATTAGGCAAAACACCAAGTACATAGCATTATTAAGAGTAGCTTACGTACTGTACTTAATTCTCAATCAATTATAATTATAACCTAATTTAATGTTAGCTTCTGTTGTGACTTCAGCAAAGATGTCTCATATCAATGGCATTAAGCTATATATGCAAAATCTTACAACTTCCAACAGAAACCTTCCCATTTAGTGGTGACAAAACCCCCATAGATTGCGCTTCATTTCTTCCCAATTTGAAAACATATATATGTTGCTGTTTCCACAATAAAAAGGAAAAAGGGCAAAAAAAGTAAAAAAGGAAAACAAAGAAATGAAAAGCAACGCACACCCAAATGCGGTACGTGTTTACACAAAATCGAACAATTAATTTAAGCAGTTAAGAATTAAAGAAAAAAAGTATATTACATAACCATAGTTAAGTTATATATATATATATATATATATATATATATATGTGTGTGTGTGTGTGTGAAACTAAAATTATGCCTTACATTTATTAGTCTGTTACAAAATATTCGATGGGTGTATATTTTCACCAATACTTACTAACAGATGCAAACAAACATGGGCATAAGATCACTTTTAATCGGCGGCCGAAGTTATTTGTATCCGATAGCAGTAAAAGTGTAAACAATTTATATGTCTTTTGTATATAACATATATGTAAAAAAATATACCTTTTTCGGTTGTTATTTTGAAAGCGCCTATAAAGTACTTTCTCCGGTTCATAAAGTGTCTAGTTTCCTTTTAGCACGCCCATTAAAAAACTACTAAATCCTATGCAAAAAAACTTATTATGACTGAACTATCCTTATTAAAGTATTGGTCACATAATTATAGTGAGGAATGTGAAAAGTTTTTTAGGGATATGCGCATAAGGGTAAAAGAGTAAAAATAAATTAAATTTTTTCTTAATAATATAACCGGACATTTATTTTGAACCAAAATGAAAAAGAAAACTGGACACTTATTGTAAACCGGAGAGAGTATCATTTTCCAACAAATATTAGGTCATTTCTTTTTTCGTGTTGAAGTTTTAATATGTTAATTTACCCCAAAACATATACTGGTAAAAAGTAAACAGTCTCAATTAATCGAGATACATGCAAACTAATTCGACCAACATAAATATAAAAAAAAAATACATGCATACATACATATTTGTATTCAAATGTGTAACAACAATATATAGATAAAATGCACGCGTGGTCTACTCTCAATATACTTTTACTCATTCTCCAAAGCAAAACATACCAAAACAATAGTTCTACTTTTTTTCTTTTTTTTTTTTTTCGATTCAGTGTCCGATATTTATATTGAAGCGTGATTAAATTCGTATTCGCGCGGGAAAATCTCACACTAAAGGTAAAACGCTCCCTAACAAAGACGATTCTCTACTCAAGGGATTCGAACCCAAAACCTCTGATTAAGGATAAATGAGTACTTATTGTACTCGTTACAAATGAAGGTATCGTTTCTACATGTTGGAAATATAATAAAATAATAACTAAAGTAATTTAGCATCTGCAGCTTTCATCCCTGCATGCCACACCCATCCAATTACTTAAAGACAAAACCACAAATTTGGGATTAGGTGTGAAGGAAAAGATTGAAAAGAATGTTGGTCTTTTTTTCTAATACCAAAGCAAAAAAAAAAAAAGCAGTGCTAGATATAGCTAAGGAGAGAATGTTAGGCAGACTTTTTTAAATTGTATTTTAGTAAAAGTGAAGAATCATGGCCTCCTATGATAATTCCCACTTCTATTGCTCGTCTTTTTCTACTTTTTATCTTTCCTTTCGTTCTCCTCCAAACACTACCTTCCAATGTTCTACAACAACTAGAAAGAGATTCAAAGATACATTGTGCAAATTAAAGCTATTTTTAGTAGAAAAATAACAAGAAACGAACAAAGAAAACAGATAAAAGAAAAAGGTTGATGAGAACCCAAAGCCCACCAAAAGAGGGCGCATTGTTACACTATATATATATATATATATATATATATATATATAATGTACATAATACATAAACAGTGTATATTTTCCGTATATTTAGCTAACAAATATTATTATTTGTGGGCAATCTGCCAAATTTATAACTTGCCCTAAAAAACTGAAGTTTAAATTATATAGACAAAATATGTTAGATGATTTCTTTCATCCTTCTAAGTCTCGATGGACAAAGGCATTCTAAGAATAGAATCGGTAGCTCGCCTCACATTTTAGAAACCAAATGTGAAATCACACGTAGATAGACCAGAGCACTCTCCTGCTCTACCGACAGAGCCTTTTGAAACTAGAGTTCAAATTGCTTTGACGCTCTTCATTTTTTGAGTAAATTAAATGACGTAAAAATATCAATATCTGATGAAATAATCGAGGTACAAATAAATTTGTCCGGACATAAATATGTAAAAGAAAAGGAAACGCACTATATTCTCCAAAGTTAAAAAAGAAGGCCTCCAAGGACAATTCGGCAGAGCATCAATAACCTATTATTCCTCCAAACACACAATTCCATGTACTAATTTTAACCTATTTTTGGACTTTACTTCCTAAACTTTTCCTCTTTAGCTCCACTTTGGCCTCTATCTATCACTCACATATGTTCCAACTAAAACTACTACTCCACTTAACTTGACCAAACATTTTTCAATTTTTCCTTTTGGACTTTGTGCTTTTCTTTGCCGATTCTCACTCCCTTTCTTCTTAAACCAAATCATGTTAAATACCAAAAATATCCCTACACAAATTCTCTATAAATATCCATGCAGCTTAAAACCAATTTTTGTTCACATCAAATTAAAATTAAACCCTCCACACCTAGTTATAGTTTTGGCACATAAACTTTCTGATTAATTTTTCCTATGGGAAAAACCAGAAATTGTGATCAAGTTGCAGTTCATTCCTCCATTTCTTTGTTACAAGAAAGGTTTAAACAATTGCAAAAGGTGAAAAAGAAGAGGCAGGAGAAACAACTCTTGAAGATGTTATCTGCTACAACAGATGATCATCTACTGCATTTTGATCATCTTCAGCCGTATTACAATAATAAGCTGTACTTCCAATCTGAAAAAAACATGATCTTTTTTCCACACAATAATATTTCTAAGCCATCATCTTCCCAAGTTTCTCTCTCCCTCTGGCCAGAAACTACCTTGGTTGTGAGGAGTCCTCAGCATAAACTTGATAAATCTTGTTCAGATGTTGATACTTCTTTACATCTTTAAATAGGAAAAAAGAAAATAGGATCGATATGGCAGCTCATCCCTCCCCTCCCCTCCCCTCCTCTCCCCTCCCGTCCTCTCCGGTTAAAAAAAAAGGGCCATCCAATGCACAAAGCATCGTGCATTCACGTAAAGTTCGGGGAATTAAGAGCGGCACCCCAAAGGCCGCACCCCTACCCTCCCCTCCCCTCACAAAAAAAAAGTTGGGAATTGTGTGCTTTTATCTTGGAGAAATATATTGTCATGTATCAATATGATTTCTAGCTATGTAAATGAGTGACTTCTGAGGATTGAGATTATGCATGTTGTGTAAGTCGAAACTGAAGCTAGGGTTCATGCAATACCTACAGTTTGACTGATCATGTGTTCAGGGTTCAGGGTTCGCAGCAGCTAACTACTAAATACTAATTAAAACTCAAACAAGAAATGAAAAGTCGTACTACAAGCTAGCTAGCATGTACTTTATGATCTTTAAGTCTATGATCGTTGGAGATTGAGTAAGGTAGGGATTATGCATTTCTTGAATATTGTTCAAGTCTTTTTATTTTCCTTTTTCTTGAGTAAGTTTATGATACGTATAATCAGTTATACGCTATGTGTACCGGTAAAGAAAAGTAAATAGTGAATCCGACCACCTAAAGATCCCAATAATAAGGTATATTTTGTACTCAAAGCTCCCTCCACGTTGCTTATGTAAAATAAAATGAAATTATCATTGTGTGTGAGCTCGATCAAGTATTCATGGTCCCAAACTTGAATAAAAGAGGACGATTGAACTAGACTCGTAGCCTGCATAAAACTAGTCAATTAGGCCTCATCTTGCATAATATTAAGGTGTAGTGTTATAGAATGAGAATATTAAAAGCTAAGTTGAGGAAAGTCTTCGGAAAATATAATTTAGCTAGATGATAATAAGCTAAAGCACAAGAACTTTGATTTCAATTCACTACTAGAAAATTGGCAAAATTCGTCCAAACAATACCGACCGAAATCCGTTGAAACAAAACTGACCGAAATATAAATATAAATTTAATGAGATTACAGATCGAAGTCGGTCGATTTTTGTCAACCTTTATATATATATATATATATATACACACACTATACTATACTATATTCCTCTCGAACTTTCTCCTCGTCGGAGAACGAAAGAAACACCGGCATCCGGTGATTGAAGGTTTACTTTTTTTTTTATCTTTGCTAAAGACTCTGCTTGTCATTTGAACTTGAGGCCTTTTCTTTTCATCTTCTAAAGACTCTGCTTCACTTTTCTTCCACTTGGGAATATCGCCAAATACGCCGACGACGGCGAACTTTTCATCAAATTGAAGCATTCACTTTAGAATTTTCATCTCCATACTAGCGTATCCACTTATTTACTGCTCCGTGTTTCGCCTTTCTGTTCTCATTACGAAGAAAAGGCACAAGAATCGGGTCCCCAGTTTCTTGTTTCTATCGATCAATTTCATCATCTTTCCGGTGCAATTGACAAGTCGCCAAAACTTTCCGGTCAGATCTATCAAAGAAGAGTGTTTCAATCCTTTTTGAAAATTTGAACTAGTAACAAGTGTATATTACATTGGAACGGTGCGTCTTAAATTCCAAAAGAACGCTGCTTCTGAAAATTTCTGCCGGCCACGTTTTTCCGCCGACAATTCACAAATAGACGTAGTTTCAGGAGGCAACAACATTCAGCGGATTGGGAAGCGCGTCCGGACATCCCGACGGTGCTCTAAGTTCCATCTTTCTTGAATTGTATTCGCGCATATCTATTTACAGTTGCCTTGCCGGCAATTTTGTTTGTGTACACATCTATTAGTTTGCCTTAACCCGTAGTTGGATTTATTACTTTTCTATCTTTTCTACTAGTGTTTTAAGCTTAAGGTTTTATCTATCCCTTTTAATTCTGTGTTTACATAGGGGTAGTTTCTTAGACGCAGTAGATTTATTGTTCTAGTGCCTGCTCGCTTTACTATTCTCGTATTACCGCCTTTGAGTTGTTTTTAGATCTCAGGTTCGTAGCTTGTAGTCCTTTGTTCCCGCTACTTGTTCTTAGTGGTAGTGTTTACCTAATACCTTTTGCTTATATTGACGATACTGAATGATGTGAGAGTAAGGTCATGTCCTCGGGTGGGCTGCGGGTGGGTACAGAGGTGAGAAGGGGGGGTAGGGGCAAGAAAGCCTCTAGGCTGAGAGTCGGGTCTTGGAACATTAGGACGTTGACGGGGAAGTCTATAGAGTTAGGTAAGATTCTTCAGAAGAGGAAGATAAACATATCGTGTGTTCAGGAGACTAGATGGAAGGGTACTAGGGCACGAGATGTAGATGGGTTAAAACTATGGTACTCAGGAAGCGCTGGGGTAAGAATAGGGTAGGTATTTTAGTTGACAAGGACCTCAGGGATCTCGTGGACGAGGTTAGGAGGGTGACTGATAGGTTGATGAGTATTAAGCTTGTAGGTGGGTTTACCATAAACGTGTGTCACGACCCAAACTACCAAGTCGTGATGACGCCTATCATGGTACTACGCCAGCCGACTAACTACCAAAACACCCAATATTTCATTTTCAAAAAATAACTTTCGAGCTACTTAGAAATAAATCTTTAATAAGAAATTCAAATCAAAGAAAAAGTGGAAATAAAGGCCCAACATCAGGTGTCACTAGTCATGAGCAACTACTACAACTGTCCCTAAACATCAAGACTAACATAGCCTGAGATTAATCAAGTACAACTAAGGGAAGATAAAGGAGGAGTTGCGATCGCCATGAAGCTACCTTGCTAACTCCAAGAATCTGCGTCAGAAATAACCAACAGCCTCAACCGTGTCTAGAAAACACCTGAATTTGCACATAAGGTGCAAGGAATAACGTAAGTACACCAACTTAGTAAGTAATAGCCATAAATAAAGGCTGAGCAGTAGTGACGAGCAGTAAAACACATAAAGTCCACATCATAAAATCTCGGTAAAGTACAACATGCTTTCAAATCAGTATTTGAGTCAAATCATCTCGTCTAAAAATCCAGTTCCGGTGGAAATTATTTAAAGATATTTTTCAATAGTTTCAACAGAGGCTCAATGCAAAAGAGAGTGAAAATGATGAAATCATAAACAGCCCCTCGGGCAAACATCACTCATATACAGCCCGTCGGGAAAGCTTCAGAGTCACTCATAAATAGCCCCTCGGGCATACCTCACAATCACTCGTAACAGCCCCTCGGACATACCTCACCATCACTCATGCCTCCCAGTCACTCGGCACACCGACTCAGTAGGTACCTGCGCTCACTGGGTGTATACAGATTCCAGAGGGGCTCCGTCAACCCAAGTGCTATATCAAGCCAAATCATGGCATAAATCACTCAGACCCTCGGCCTATATGAAACATGATGCGGCGTGCAGCCCGATCCAATAAATATCCCCACAAAATCAGGCCCTCGGCCTCACTCAGTCATAAACCTCTCAAGCCACTCGAGCTTTCAGTAAAACAGGGGACTCAGCCCAAAATATCATTTATATGAATCAAAACAGAGTAAATAACTGAGTTGTGCAGTAAACAAGTATAACCATGACTGAGTATAGATTTTCAATCAAAAATAGAGAGAGGATAGTAATAAAAAGTCCCCTGAGGGTCCAAACAGTACTGGCACAAGGCCCAAACATGGCATTCACCCCAATTTACAGAAACTCTTTCTAAAACAGAAAGATATTATACAGTTTCAATAGAATATGCAACTCTACGGTTAATACGGGACGGACCAAATCACAATCCCCAACGGTGCACACCCACACGATCGTCACCTAGCATGTGTGTCACCCCAAAATAGTAAAATGATACAAAATCCAGGGTTTCATACCCTCAAGACTAGATTAACAATCGTTACTTACCTCGAACCGTAACTCTAACCCGTGATGCTCTTGCCTCTCGAATCGTCCTCCAAATGCTCCGAATCTATTAAAAAATTAGTATATTATCATCAATATACGCTAATGGAATGAATTCCACATGAAAAACTATTAAATTAGACCAAATTCCCGAAATCGACTCAAACCCGGGCCCACGTCTCGAAATCTGACAAAGTTTACAAAAATAGAAATCCCATTCACTCACGAGTCCAACCATACCACATTTATCAAAATCCGACTTCATTGGGCCCTCAAATCCCCAAATCAAACCCTCCAATTTCCAAGCCCTAATCTCCTCACTTTCATCCCTAATTTCTACTAATTACATGATTAAACAACTGAAAATTACCATAATCACGAGTATTAGGCTCAAGCTTCCCTTGATTCACTCTTCAAAACCCTCCAAAAAGCTCCAAAATCGACTGAAAAATGGTGAAGAATGACCCAAAATTCGCCAAATCTACTTTTTATTCTTTCTGCCCAGGACTTTCGCATCTGCGGAACAATTCTCTCTTCTGCGAAACCGCACCTGCGGAAAATCCATCGCAGGTGCGGAACTCACTTAGAATCCCAGGGTCCGAATCTGTGGAAAAATCTCGCACCTGCGCACTCGCACTCCGCTTCTACGGAAACTGATCAACTCCATCCTTTCCGCATCCGTGCCCCAGGTCTCGCACCTGCGGGCTTGCCGATGCGACCTCTATCTCGCACCTGCGCATCCTTCCTAGCCCAGCAATGCCCCCACTTGCGACTTCCAAGGCGCACATGTGGCCTCACACCTGTGGCCAAACCTTCGCAGGTGCAATGATACCAGCAACAACCAACTTCAAAAATTTCTCCAATTTCAAACTTGATCCGTTAACCACCCGAAACACACCCGAGTCCCTCGGGACCTCAACCAATAATACTAACAAGTCACATATCAATAGACGAACTTAGTCGAACCTTCAAGTCACTAAAAACAACATCAAAACACCAAATTAACCTCGGATTCAAGCCTAAGAACTTCTAAACTTCCAAATTCCACAAACGACGCCGAAACCTACCAAACCTTGTCCGAATAACCTCTAATTTCACACACGTCACAAATGAAACTATGAACCCACTCCAACTTCAGGAATTCCATTCCGACCCTAATCAAATTTTCCATTGCCGACCAGAAATCGCCAAATTTTCAATTTCGCCAATTCAAGCCTAATTCTTCCACGGACCTCCAAATTACATTCCGGACACGCTCCTAAATCCAAAATCACCTAACGGAGCTAACCGAACCATTAAAATCCAAACCTGAGATTTTTTACTCATAAGTCAACATCCGGTTGACTTTTCCAACTTAAACTTCTAAATAGGAGACTAAGTGTCTCATTCTACTCCGAAACTACTCCGGACCCGAACCAACCAACCCGATACCATACACTACAGTTGAATAACACATAAAGAAGCCGAAATTGGGGAAACGGGGCTATAACTCTCGAAACGACCGGCCAGGTCATTACATCCTCCCTCACTTAAACATACGTTCGTCCTCGAACGTGCTCAGAGTTGTTCCAAAAGCCATCAAATTGCCGAATAACCTTACCACGCACATACCCGGGGTGATCCCACGTCAGCCTATCCCATATAGGTCTGATAACACAGCATAACAAAAACTTCTTCATCCGACCTAGCCCAAGCCTTAGAATCAAAATTTCCACATCCGAAATTTTCTATAAGATCAAAATCTCGTATCTACACATTGTATAAGTCTGAAAAAGCTGTGTCCAACCATAGCCATAACTCAAGATGAAATCACATGATATCCCACATAACTCAAACACTCGTAGCGATAATTATAATCACACTAGCTGCTCAGAACAACCCAATTCTGGTAATAAACCTATCATCAAACAGATACCCGTTCTAACACCTTCATATACTGCCAATGATGAAAGAAACACACAAAAACCCATAACCATTCGTCGGATCAACAAGTGATTCAACTCCCTCTCTTTCAGTAGGAACTATGGCCAAATTTCTAAGCCGATCAACATTGATATCCTCCCAAATATATCGCAACAAGATCCGATAGCACCCATTCTAGGTCCGATGAACTCATATCATTCACACAACCACTCTAGTGACATGACACATCAATACAACTTAAAGCCACAACCCGTGCACCAATAAGCAACTACTCCAAATGTACTCAAAAGAAAATGACATCAAACAAGAGAACCGTCCCACAAGATCAACGGGTATCACCACAATGAAATGCTAAGAACTCCTCACACCCCGCAGAACCAAAACACACGAATCAAACACACAAGGATCATATCTCAACATAACTTCGCTGCAACGCGTGACCCCCATCCAAACGCTTGTCCATATTATATACCTCGCTCGGCGTTGCTTAAAATAAATAACCACGCGAAATTTTACATCAAGTACTCAAAGTGCATTACCATAACCACGGAGAATTAGACGATACAATTCCACACGAAAACTGAAAGAACATAACCAATACGCCTCAATCCTGCAATACCCAATTACTCAAATTTCGCTATAAGACCACAATAGAACCGCACCATGTATGCCTAAAGCCAACGAATTACAACCCCTCATAGCATGGAAGAGTAACTCATAAATCATTACAGAATACAAATAAGCCCAACAACAACTCAATGGTACATGGATCAACAATAGCACTACAGAGCCAACCAATCCGACTCGGTGTAAACCACCTATCCCAATTGGGCCTACTAATGAACCCTAAATCAATCCGGTCATCCACAATAGACAAATAACTCTCCGAAGGTCCACAATGACTGAATCACAACCCACACTATGAAATCATCTACTCATTAGAGTTCCCAGTCTCCAAATCCATAGAGCACATGAATTACCATATTCGATGTCAACTCCGCCGCCTGAATGTCTAATAGTTCTCCAATACACAATCGTACCACGAGGAATGCCCCTATAATCCGTATGTGTTATAAGGAAAAATCTGAATGTCCGCGGCCGACCAACTAGGAGGGTGCCGCCATACCAAAGAAGTATCTATGAATCAAAACACATTGCCTCTTCTGAAACTTACACCTTCACCAAGCCATATCTAGAAGTCATATCATCTATATGGTCATCTGAGATCGTCTGTGCTGCCTAAAAATTCAGAACCTTCCTTTCAAAACCGCATCGTGACCTTGCATCTGCAATCTCAATACTACCCCTCACATCGCACCCATTACGCAACCATATGAAAGATACGACAGATCTCAAAATCCACTCTGAGTCGCAAGCAACTATATACTCAATTAGCGAAGAACTTTCCATTTGATTCCATTCTGGAGAAATTACAATACGCCAGATGCCCCACGCACCAGTAGGAAATATACATCTCAAACCATGGTAGAGACCATCAAGAACTCTAAAAATCCATTTACACTTAACCAAACCGTCAGGACTGAATCCCGCTAACTCAACCAAGCTACGCAGATTGCCAAACCCCAAGAGCATTTCCACGAGCCACACATTGAACCTTACCACATCATAAGTACCCAAAAAACCGATCTTACTCATTACCATGCCGATCCAATCTACTACTAAGATGTCCTATTCTTCCAAGTTCCTTCTGAGTTACCTTCAAATTGATTCTTACCCTTGCAATAATACCAAAATACTCAACAAAAACTCACCACGCGAGACCCTAGCACAAGACCACACCGCCCTAAGGCTCATAAGCCGCTGAATATTCTCTTAAGAACCCCAAAAGTACCACAACTCAAACACTTAATCTGAAGAGACTTTCTATGAATTTAAGTTATTCTTTCCCTTTCCTGATACCAAAATGAAGATGATATAGAAATACCACAAATCTTGATGCCTTCCAATGTAAATCTCAGTTTCTAGCCATATACACATCCTGAAGATTCCCAATTATTACATATAAACCTAGAATCCATCAGAACCATTCTTGAGAGTCATTCACTCTACGTAAATCTCAATTAAAATGATCAAACAGACCAAACGACATGTACCCCATTTGCACACTAACACCCTAGGAAGCAATCCACACTTCTAAGAAGCCGAGCAATCTTCTACTCCACACACACTACATCCTCCACAACTAGCCACTTAATTATTCCATAAAACGCATTTACCCATAGAGTATAATACAACATGTATCTAAAAATTTCCATTACTCGAGTCATTCTCAAACTCCACCTCTGAAGGTCGTAACTGATTCACCAGTATACCTCGAACTGAAACCAATACAACACATAATCGTGCAATCAACTTATCATTAATAGATTCCCCCACTTGGCTCAAAGTCGTAGATCAAGACAATAATAACACACATTTCCCATACGCTATCACTGCCATAATACCGCAGTGAGATTCAACAAAATCCTTCATAAGCTCATATAACACAAACCATCTAAATACTTCAAATTATTTGCAAATCTCGCACTCACCATTATAATAGTCATGCCAACTTCCACAAGTGATCTAGACTCAAATTGTAACATATATCGTTTACTGGTAAAAAAGAACTTGCAACAAAACAACATAAAGATCACACAACCTTAGGACATCCCGTAGGAGATGACCCCGCCTACTTAGCCTCAAACTGATATATCTCTATACCCTTCCAAAATCATAGCTATTATTCAATCACATTATCCTCCTTCATTAAAACATAACCAATGTCTATCCTCGAGGCATCACAATATGTGACATAAGAACCTGAAGCTGATGGCAGAACTCACACTGGAGTTGTGGTCAAAGTAGTCTTGAGCTTCTGAAAGCTCTCCTCACACTCACCTGGCCACCCGAATGGAGCACCCCCTTTTGGGTCAATTTGGTCAAGGGCGAAGCAATAGATGAAAATCCCTCAACAAAGCGATGGTAGTAACCTAGAAAACCAAGAAAGCTCCTAATCACCGTGGCTGAGGAAGGTCTAGGACAACTCTGCACTGCCTCTATATTCTTCGGATCCACTTGAATACCCTCACTGGACACCACGTGCCCCAAGAATGCTACTGAACTGAGCCAAAATTCACACTTGGAGAACTTTGCATAAGGCTTCTCCTCCCTCAATCTCTGTAATAAAATCCTCAAATGCTGAGCATGCTCCTCATGGCTACGTGAGTACACCAGGATGTCATCAATGAATACAATAACGAAGAAGTCCAACTATGGCTGGAATACACTATTCATCAAATGCATGAATGCTACTAGGGCATTGGTTAGCTCAACAGACATTATCAAGAACTCATAACACAACATGAAGATTTACTTCACTCCACAACAAAACTGCATGAGAGGTCCTTCAATACACCCACAACTCGAGGCCATACGTCAACTCAAGGCAGAATTCAAACACCCAATAGTTCTTGCTACATCCCTAGCAAACTCTTTTATCACACTCAAACAATATGAACACATCTCACCATTAATCATACTCACCACATAGACATCCATTCACAAAATCCCACCAATAAGGACACAAACAGACATATAAGTCCCGAATGCGCGTGCTTATTCAATCAAAATCTCAGTACTCAAGCCACAGATAAAACCCAGCCTCAAGTCCTCCAGACTGGCCTATCATCAACATGCTAAAATCACACCTCGCACCTCATCCATGGAAATCACAAGCCGTCGATGTACAGTTGATACCGAGCGCTCATGTGCGCATACGAATGCATGGAAGTAATTCAAAGAATTACGTTTCTGGCTGAATCAATGGATTCACACGACAAGAATTCAGAAATGTGAGATTTTTTTCTAAGGGTTCTGCAGCCTCTCGAAGATAAGTACAGACGTCTCTGTATCGATCCGCAAGATTCTACTAAACCTGCTCATGACTTGTGAGACCTATGTAACCTAGGCTCTGATACCAACTTGTCACGACCCAAACTACCAAGTCGTGATGGCGCCTATCATGCTACTAGGCCAGCCGACTCACAACCAAAACAAAATAATATTTCATTTTAATAAAATAACTTACGAGCTACTTAGCAATAAATCTTTAATAAGAAATTCAAATCAAAGAAAAATTGGAAATAAAGGCCTGACATCGGGTGTCACTAGTCATGGGATACTATTACAACTATCCGTAAACATCAAGACTAACATAGATTGGGATTAATCAATTAAAACTAAGAGAAGATAAAGGAGTAGGAAAGCAGGGCTGCGATCTCCGTGAAGCTACCTTGCTAACTCAGAGAATCTGCGTTAGAAATAACCAACAACCTCAACCGTGTCTAGAAAACACCTGAATCTGCACACAAGGTGTAGGGAGTAACGTGAGTACGCCAACTCAGTAAGTAACAACCATAAAAAGGGATGAGCAGTAGTGACGAGTAGTAAAACACATAAATTCCACATCATAAAATCTCGGTAAAGTACAACATGCTTTTAAATCAGTATTTGAGTCAACTCATCTCGTTTAAAAATCCAGTTCCGGTGAATCATTTAAAGATATCTTTCAAAAGTTTCAACAGAGGCTCAATGCAAAGAAAGTGAAAATGATGAAATCATAAACATCCCCTCGGGAAAAAAATCACTCCTATATAGCCCCTCAGGCAAGCCTCACAGACACTCGTAAACAGCCCCTCGAGCATACCTCACAATCGCTCGTAACAGCCCCTTGGGCATACCTCACCATCACTCATGCCTCCTACTTACTCAGCACTCGGCACTCGATACTCGGCACTAGCACTCAGTAGGCACATGCACTCACTGGGGGTGTGTACAGACTCCGGAGGGGCTCCTTCATCCCAAGCACTATATCAAGTGAAATCATGACATAAATCACGCAGGCCCTCGGCCTATATGAAACATGCTGTGGCGTGCAGCCCGATCCCATATATATCATCACAAAATCAAACCCTCAGCCTCACTCAGTCATAAACCTCACAAGCCACTCGGACTTTCAGTAAAACGGGGGAATCAACCCAAAATATCATTTATATGCATCAAAACAGAGTAACTAATTGACTTGTGCGGTAAACAGGTATAACCATGACTGAGTATAGATTTTCAATCAAATATAGTGAGAGGATAGTAAGAAAAAGGCCCATGAGGGTCCAAATAGTACTGGCACAAGGCCCAAACATCGCATTCAACCCAGTTTGAAGAAATTCTTTCTAAAACACAAATATATTATACAATTTCAATAAAATACGCAACTCTACGGTTGCTATGGGACGGAAAAAGTCACAATCCTCAATGGTGCACGCCCACATGCCCGTCACATAGCGTGTGCGCAACACCAAAATAGTAAAATGACACAAAATCCGGGGTTTCATACCCTCAGCACAAGATTTACAATCGTAACTTACCTCGAACCGGTCAAAACTCTAACCTGCGATGCTCTTGCCTCTTGACTCGGCCTCCAAATGCTCTGAATCTATTGAAAAATCAGTATATTATCATCAATACATGCAAACAGAATGAATTTCACATGAAAAACTATCAAATTATACCAAATTCCTGAAATCGGCTCAAACCCGGCCCCTGGTCTCACATTTTGTAATCCGAAAAAATTTACAAAATTAGAAAGTCCATTCACTCACGAGTCCAACCATAATAGATTTATCAAAATACAACCTCATTTGACCCCTCAAATCCCCAAATTATACTCTCGAATTTCCAAGCCCTAATCTCCTCATTTTCATTCCTAATTTCTACTAATTACATGATTCAACAACTGAAAATTACCATAATCACGAGTACTAGGCTAAAGTAACTTACCTCAATGGAAAACCACCCTTGATACCCTCTTCAAAACCCTCCAAAAGCCTCCAAAATCAACTGAAAAATAGTGAAGAATGACCCAAAATTCACCAAGTCCTCTTTTTATACTTTCTGGCTAGTCATTTCGCACCTGCGAAACAATTCTCGCTTCTGCATCACCGCACCTGCGAGAAATGAATCTCAGGTGCGGAACTCAATTAGAATCCTAGGGTTTTTTCATCTGCAGAAAAATTTTGCACCTGCAGATCGCGCACCTGCGCACTCGCACTCGCATTCCGCTTCTGCGAAAACTGACCAACTCCACCCTTTTCGCATCTGCACCCCAAGTCACGCACCTGCTAGCTCGCCGATGCGACCTCTATCTCGCACCTACGCATCCTACCTAGCCCAACACTGCCCCCACCTGCGACTTCAAAGGTGCACATGCGGCCTCGCATCTGCGGCCAAACCCTCTCAAGTGCGATGACACCAGCAACAACCAACTTCAGAAATTTCTCCAACTTCAAACTTGATTTGTTAACCACCCGAAAAACACCCGAGTACCTTGGGACCTCAACCAATAATACCAACAAGTCACATATCAACATACAAACTTAGTCGAACCTTCGAATCACTCAAAACAACATCAAAACACCAAAATTAACCTCGGATTCAAGCCTAAGAACTTCTAAACTTCCAAATTCCGCAAACGATGCCGAAACCTACCAAACCTCGTCTGAATAACCTCTAATTTTGCACACATGTAAAAAATGACACTATGAACCCACTCCAACTTCCGAAATTCCATTTTGACCCCGATATCAAATTTTCCACTGCCGACCGAAAATCACCAAATTTCCAATTTCGCCAATTCAAGCCTAATTCAACCACGGACCTCTAAATTACATTCCAGACACGCTCCTAAGTCCAAAAACACCTAACGGAGCTAAGCGAACCATAAAAATCCAAATACAAGATTATTTACTCATAAGTCAACATCCGGTTTACTTTTCCAACTTAAACTTCTAAATAGGAGATTAAGTGTCTCATTCCACTTTGAAAGTACTCCGGATCCGAACCAACAAACCCGATACCACACACTATAGATGAATAAAACATAAATAAGAAAAAATGGGGGAAAATGGACTATAACTCTCAAAACGACCGACCAGGTCGTTACAACGTGATTCGTGCATACGCTCCTTAAGTAGGTTTGGACCAGGAGGTCAAGAAGCAATTCTGGGAGGATTTGGACAAGTTGGTGCGTAGTATCCCGCACAGAGAGAAGCTGTTCATTGGTGGAGATTTCAATTTCCATATTGGGGCTAGTGCTAGGGGTTATGATGATGTGCATGGCGGGTTCAGTTTATGGGATAGAAATAAGGGAGGTAATTCACTGTTGGATTTTGCTAGAGCTTTTGATTTGGTTATAGCTAACTTGAGTTTTCTGAAGAGGGAAGAGCACCTGGTCACTTTCGGAATTCAATGGGCAAGACTCAGATTGATTATCTTCTATGCAGGAAATGCGATAAAGGTTTGTGCATTGATTGCAAGATCATCCCAACTGAGCACCTCACGACCCTACATAGGCTCCTAGTTATGGACCTGGAGATCAAGAGGAGTAAGAGAAAGAGGGCAGGGTGCAGGAAACCTAAGATCAAGTGGGTTAACTTGACCAAGGACAAAGCTCAGGAGTTAGGGGAGAAGTTGTTGGCTATGAGGGCCTGGATGAGTAGGGGGACTCGTCTAGTATGTGGTTCACGACTAGGAATTGCATTAGGGTAGCTGCTAGAGAGGTCTTAGGGGTCACGAAGGGCTCTCCTGGGGGTCATAAAGGGGACTGGTGGTGGAATAGAGAGGTTCAAGGTAAAGTATAAACTAAGAAAATTTCTTATTTGAAGCTAGTGGAGAGTACAAACGAGGAGGAAAAAAGGACTTATTGGGAGTGTTACAGAAAGGCAAAGAAAGAGGAAAAGTTAGCAGTTACGACGGCTAAGAACACGGTGTTTCCTCATTTGTACGAGGAGCTCAGGGGCAAAGGTGGGGACTAGAAGTTGTACCGGTTGGCCAAGGTGAGAAAGAGGAAATCCCGCGACTTAGACCAAGTCAAGTGCATCAAGGACGAGGATGGAAAAGTATTGATGGACGTGGCACTTATTAGGAGAAGATGGGAGACATACTTCCATAAACTGTTGAACAAGGAGGGTGATAGACGCATTATGCTGGGTGAGTTGGAGCACTCCGAGAGTCGGGGGGATTTTGGGTACTATAGGCAGATTACGGTTGAGGAGGTGGAAGGGGAGATGCGTAAGATGTGCAGGGGCAGAGCGACGGGGCCAGACAAAATCCCGGTGGAATTTCTGGAGAAGCGCGAGGCGAGAAGGTTTGGAGTGGCACACTGAGTTGTTTAATGTTATCTTTTAGACAAAGAAGATGCCCGAAGAATGAAGGTGGAGTACGATGGTTCCGCTTTACAAGAACTACGGTGATATCCGGAATTGCAACAATTATAGGGGTATCAAGTTATTGAGACACACTATGAAGGTTTGGGAGAGGGTGGTGGAGGCCAGGGTAAGGAGGTGCATGTCTATTTTCGAGAATCAGTTTGGATTCATGATGGGGCGTTCGACTAAAGAAGAGATTCATTTGGTAAGGATATTAGTGGAGCAGTACAGAGAGAGGAAGAAGGACTTGGATATGGTATTTATTGACATTGAGAAAGCCTACGATAAAGTTTCGAGGGAGGTCCTATGGAGGTGTTTAGAGGTTAGTAGCATTCCAGTAGCATACATTAGGGTGATTAAGTATATGTATAATGATGCTAAGACTCGGGTGAGGACTGTGGGTGATGAATCAGAGCATTTCCATGTGGTGATAGGGTTGCACTAGGGATCGACTTTTAGCCTGTTTTAATTTTCCTTGGCGATGGATGTACTGTCGCGACACATCCAAGGGGAGGTGCCTTGGTGCATGCTATATGCCGATGATATAGTGTTGACTAACGAGAGAAAAAGCGGAGTTAATGCGAGGTTGGAAGTTTGGAGACAGACCTTAGAGTCTAAATGTTTCAAACATAGTAGAACCAATACAAAATACTTGGAGTTCAAATTCAGTGATGGGAGCCATGAAGCAGACGTAGAGGTAAAGCTTGATGCTCAAGTTATCCCCAAGAGAGCGAGTTTTAAGTATCTTGGGTCCATTATCCAAGGTAACAGGGAGATTGAAAAAGATGTTGCACATCGTATCATAGCGGGATGGATGAAGTGGAGGCTCGCTTCTGGTGTTTTATGTGATAAGAATGTGCCACATGTATTGTATTTCGTGTTGCTATTATTTGGTACTACTTATCTTTTATCTCTCCCTTTTTCTTTTCTCTTCCTTATTTATTACTTCCTTGCTTTCCTCTTTTTATTCTTATCCTTCCTGAGTCAAGGGTCTATTGGAAACAACCTCTCTACCTGCATTAGGTAGGGGTAAGATCTGCGTATAGACTACTCTCCCCAGGCCCCACTTGTAGGGAACATACTGGGTTTGTTGCTGTTGTTGTTATTGTAATATATATATATATATATATATTATATATGTGTATATATATACTATACTATAATATATATACATGTCTCGACCCGAAAGTCCCACCGTCGGGACCGTGATGGCGCCTAACATCACACTTGTCAGGCAAGCCAACATTAGAGGTTATTTAGCCAATTCTTTACATTTTTAGTGATTATCAGTAAACAAGCAAAACTAAACTGAAATAAACGTGAAGATATATAGATATCAACTTTAATTACATGCTACCTCTACCTAGATCCGGAGTCACAATTCACGAACGTACTAAGACTTTTCTACAAAAAATTTTCTGAAAGAAAGTACAATTGTTTGTGAAGTAAAGTAAAACAGTAAGTATAGGAGTGTAAAAAGGGACGCCAGGTCCTGCAGACGCCAACATGACTACCTTGGGTCTCCTAGCTGTGGAATCTGCAGCCAGCCTCTCTATTAGCCACTACCTGCTCCAAAATCTACACAGGAAGTACAAAGTGCAGTATCAGTACAACCGACCCCATGTATGAGTAAGTGTTGAGCCTAACCTCGACGAAGGAGTGATGAGGCTACGACGGGACACTCACAATATAAGCTTCATACAACAAATAATAAGACAAAAAAGAAGGCAGAATAAAGTAAAAACAGTAACTTGCAAGAAATAAATACAATACCCAACGTACTTCATTAGTGTTCAGCTATTACCAATCCTTAAGTGCAATTCAATTCTACCATATAGCTAACGCAGTCAAAGAAAGAACATAAACATATAAATTATTGCGGCGTGCAACCCGATCCCACCGTACATATCATAATCCTCCCTTATTTCTGCTTAATATCATAAATAACAAAATATAGATAAAAGTGTTGCGGCGTGCAACCCGATCCCACCATATCATAATAATCACAATCACGGTTCAACCTTATATCACCACATACCACCTTTATTACACCTGTTGTAACATGCAATCCGATCCCACCGTATAATATCAATTCACCCTTGTTCCTACACGATATATATATCACCCTTATTTTATCTGTTGCAGTGTGCAACCCGATCCCACCATATTCATATCAATTACTCAGGAAGTATAGAAGTTTAACAAATTAACACAAGACCCTTCTCAATACTTAAACTTCAGAACAAGGAAAATGGAAATCTTATACTCAATAAAACTCTAAACAAGTAATACTACTCAGCGGGACCAATCCAGAATATCACTAAAAAACAAATAAGAACAACTTAAGTAAGTAGTAGGGGATAAGGAAATTATGGAATAACAATTATCTTCAACAAGGAGAAGCAATATAGAACAAGTAGCAATTAGGCATGGAAATACAAGTAGCTATGTATCAATTAAAGCAAGGAAGAAACAATATAATAAGAACGGGAGGAAAACATGCAAGACAGATAAATTGGCAGCGCATAAGTACTTGTCACCTCACATATATTCCGCTCACATGATTTCATATAGAAATTAAGAAAAGGATTCCCAATCCCTTAAGTCAAAGTTAGGCACAACACTTACCTCTCTCCACTGGCCACTCACTGCTTAATTATCGCTTTTCCTCTAGATTCCACCTCCAAACCACTCGTATCTAGCCACAGTTAACTTAATAACATCAAGTGTTGCTAAAGAAATCAATTACAATGCATGAATTTAGATTTCCCAAACTTTCCCCCAAAAAGTCAAAAAATTGACCCAGGGCCCGCTTAGTCAAACTCGAGGTTCAGTCCAAAACTCATTCACCCATCCACTGTCACGACCCGAATTCCCACCGTCAGGACCGTGATGGCACCAAAAGCTGAACTTGCTAGGCAAGCCAACATTAGAAGTTTAGAACTTAAAAATCTTATGAAATACTGAAAATTTCTACAACTCAACGCATAATAAGCAAAGTAAGAAACAAAACTTGCATAAATATAAATGTGCAGGAGAAATCTATATTTCTAGCTACCCTGGGTCTGGTGTCACAATTCATGGACTACTGAGAATAACTACAATTATTTGGATTAAATGAAGAAATACAACTGTTTATGAAACTAAAGAAAACAGTATATTAAAAATCAAGGAGGGGACTCCAGGAGTCTGCAGATGTCGACAGATCTACCCGGGTCTCCTACGTTATGCCAGCTACGATCTCAGAGTCAGCTGGGACCGATACTTGGATCTGCACAGGAAGTGCAAAGTGCATCATCAGTACAACCAACCCCATGTACTGGTGAGTATCGAGCCTAACCTTGGCGAAGTAGTGACGAGGCTAGGACCAAACACCCACATATTACCTGAACAATATAATCATGCTAGAGGCAACAACAGTAATTAAGGTAACAAAATCGAAAATAATGGGAGGGGACATACATCGGGGGATTACAATATAATGAGTGAGAATAATGAAAAGAAAAAATTAAGCAGAAATCCTCAAATGAATTAAGCAATTAAACAGCAAGGAAAACTTCAAGGCATCACCCTTCATGCTTTACACTCTCAACCTCACCAATTAATAAATAGAACGACACGGCATCACCCTTCGTGCTTTAAACCTCTCATAATATACACGTCATCACCCTTCGTGCTTTATCACTCATAAACTATAGCACGACATCACCCTTCGTGCATTAACACTCACATATCATGGCACGGCATCACCCTTCGTGCTTTACACTCTTCCTCACAATATAAATAATGCATGCACGACATCACCTTTCGTGCTTTACACTCCTCCTCACAAAGTACAGAAATCAACAACAACGGTTAAATAGGAATATCACAAAGAAACCAGTGTTTTATCCATAATTTATATCACAATATAAACCTCAACCTTGAACCAATATTCGAAAATTACCAAATCTCAGTAAAATTAGATATAAGTCACCCAACATTTCAGATAACACGCTAAGCATGGATACTGGAATTTAAGGCAACAAAATGGACAAGAATAAAATTTCACTCGCATGCAATGACTCGACAACAATGCATACATGCTCGTCACCTCACTTGTACCTCGTATTTAAGAACTAAACACGTAGCAAGTAAGCACATAATACCTATTCCCTCAAGCCAAAGTTAGACACAATACTTACCTCGATTCGCAAGCCACTCACTGCTCAAGCACCTCTTTTCCCTTATAATTCCCCTCCAACCCACTCGCATCTAGTCACAAATAACTTAATGCCATCATTTATCGCTAAAGGAATCAACTTTAATGAATAATTACTGATTTCCCAAAATTTTCCAAAAAAATTTATAATCTGACCCCGGGCTCGCTTGGTCCAAACTGAGGGTCGGACAAAAATCCGTTTACCTATTCACCCCCGAGCCTGAATATATAATTAGTTCCGGAATCTGACCCTAAATCGAGGTATAAATCCCCAAGTTTGTAAAATTCCCAATTCCCCCAAAATCCCTAATTTCTACCTTTAAAGAGCAAGATTAAAGACTAGGAATTAATTAAATGATGATGGAAATCGAAGAAAACTATTTAAAAGGTGAAACCTATGATTGGGTGTCGAAATCCTTCTTCAAAATTGCCCTAGGTCGAGTTCTATGGTTGAAAAATGAAATTTTGTACTAAGTCCCGATTTTTGATTCTGTTTAAAGCACTGGACAGGCCTTCATCGCGTTCGCGAGAGGCCTGTCGCGTTCGCGAAGCTGTGGCCCTATTGGCCTACGCGTTCGCAAGGTAGCCCACGCATTCACGAAGGCATTCTCCCCCCAAGCCTCCGCGTTCGCGATCCAAGTGCCACATTCGCGTAGAAGGTTACTAACCCCCTTCCCCAGGTCCCTTAAACCATCACGTTCGCGGGAGACTGATCGCGTTCGCGAAGGGTAACACCCCCAATGCTTCGCATTCGCGAAGAAGAAATTCTACCCCTGACAAGTTTACTCTTCGCGTTCGCGTGAGAAGCTTTACGAATGCGAAGAAGGAAACCAGCATGTGCCAAAGCTGCAGAAAACCAGAATTTCCTAAGTCCAAAACATCCCGAAGCCTATCCAAAACTCACCCGAGCCCTCGAGGATCCAAACCAAACATGCACACAAGTCTAATAACATCATATGGAATTTCTCGTGTGAGCAAATCGCTAAAATAACACCTAAAACTACGAATTTAGCATCAAAATCAATGAAATTCTCAAGAACACTTAAAGTCTATATTTTCTCAATCGAGGGTCCAAATCACGTTATATAAACTCCGTTTCTCACCAAATTTTACAGACATGGTTTAGATATTATTATGGATTTGTACCGGTCTTCGGAACCAAAATACGGGCCCGATACTATCAAAATCAAGCATTAATCACATACTTTAAAATAATAGATTTTTCTGAAATTCAATTTTAGTCAAAAATTCATTTCTTAGGCTATGGATCTCGGAATCCAATTCCGGGCATATGCCCAGATACCATATTTTACTACAGACCCACCGGGAGTTTCGGAACACGGGTCCAAGTCTAGGTCCGTTTACTCAAAACATTGACCAAAGTCTACTAAAATCACTTTAAATTTCCAAATATTATTATTTCTTCTAATTTTCATATAATTGCTTTATGAAATTACGCCCGAACTGCACACGCAAATCGAGGAGGAAAATTATAAGATTATTAAGGCTGAAAAGCGTGGAATAAAATCCTAAAACACAGATGACCCCTTAGGTCATCACAATCTCCACCTCTAAAACAAACATTCGTCCTCGAACGGGCATAAAAAAGTACCTGTACTGGAGAACAAGTGGGGATATCTACTCTGCATGTCCGACTCGGTCTCCCAAGTAGCTGCCTCAACAGGCTGACCTCTCCACTGCACTCGAACTGAAGGATAACTCTTCGACCTCAATTGACGAACCTGCCGGTCTAGAATGGCTATCGGGGCTCCTCCTCATAAGTCAAATTATTGTCTAACTGGAAAGAGTTGAAATCTAATACGTGGGACGGGTCACCATGATACTTTCGGAGCATGGACATATGAAATACTGGATGAACTGATGATAACCCTAGAGGCAACGAAAGTCTATAAGCCACCTCCCCCACTATCTCGAGAATCTCAAATGGCCCGATATACCTAGGGCTCAAACTTGCCCTTCTTCCCAAACCTCATGACACCCCTTCATGGGCGATACCCGAAGCAATACTCTTTACCCAACATAACACATCATGAACTCTACGGTCGGCATAACTCTTATGCCTGGACTGAGCTATATAAAGTTGATCCTGTATAATCTTGACCTTGTCCAAGGCCTCCTGAACTAAGTTTGTACCCAACAATCGAGCCTCCCCTGGCTCAAACCACCCAACTGGTGACCTACACCGTCTACCATATAATGCCTCATATGGATCCATCTGAGTTCTCGACTGGTAGTTATTACTGTAGGCGAACTCTGCAAGGGGCAAGAACTGATCCCACGATCCTCCAAAGTCTATGACACAAGCACGGAGCATATTCTCCAAGATCTGAATAGTACGCTCAGACTGCCCGCCCGTCTAAGGATGGAATGTTGTGCTCAACTCAACCGCGTACCCAACTCACGCTGTACTGCCCTAAAAAATGTGAGGTAAATTGCGTACCTCGATCAAAAATGATAGACAAGGTCACACCGTGAAGACGGACGATCTCCCAAAAATAAATCTCTGCTAATCACTTCGAGGAATAGGTAACTGCCACCGGAATAAAGTGCGCTGACTTGGTCAGCCTATCCACAATAACCCACAAAACGTCGAACTTCCTCTGAGTCCGTGGGAGTCCAACAACAAAGTCCATAGTGATACACTCCCACTTTCACTCAGGAATCTCCATATGCTGAAGCAAACCACCGGGCCTCTGATGTTCATATTTCACCTACTGACAATTTAAGCACTCAGCCATATAAGAAACTATATCATTCTTCATCCTCCTCCACCAATAATATTGCCGCAAGTCCTGGTACATCTTGGCAGCGCCCGGGTGAATAGGATACCGAGAACTGTGAGATTTCTCGAGGATCAACTCACGAAGCCCATCAACGTTAGGCACACATATACGACCCTGCATCCTCAAAACACCGTCATCTCTAACTGTGACGTTCTTGGCAGCATCGTGCCAAACTATGTCCCTAAGGACCATCAAGTAAGGGTCATCATATTGCCGATCTCTTATACGCTCAAATAAGGAAGACCGAGCGAGCGACTATACAAGATAGAACATGGCCGAGATCTGAAAATATCCAACATCACAAACTGATTGGCCAATGTCTGAATGTCTGAAGCTAGCGGCCTCTCACCGACTAGAATGAAAGCAAGGCTGCCCATACTCACTGTCTTCCTACTCAATGCATCAGCCACCACATTGGCCTTTCCCGGAAGATACAATATAGTGACATTATTGTATTTCAATAGCCTCTAACCATCTCTTATGACTCAAATTGATATCATTTTTCTTGAACAAATACTGAAGGCTACGATGGTCCGTGAATACCTCAAACATCATGCCATAAAGATAGTGCCTCCAAATCTTCAACGCGTGAACAATGGCTGCCAACTCTAAGTCATGGACATGGTAATTCTTCTCATATACCTTCAACTGACAGGACGCATATGCTATCACCCTACCCTCATGCCTCAACACTGCTTTGAGCCCAACGTGGGAGGCATCACAATATACCGTGTAAGATCCTGAACCAGATGGTAATACCAACACCGGTGTTGAATTAAAGGCTGTCTTGAGCTTCTGAAAGATCCCCTCACACTCATCCGACCATCTGAATGGGGAACCCTTCTGAGTCAACTTAGTCATCAAGGCTGCTATAGATTAAAACCCCTTCACAACTGCGGTAATAACCTGTCAAACCCAACAAGCTGCTGATCTTCGTGGTTGAAGTGGGTCTAGGCCAGTTCTTGACTGCCTCAATCTTCTTACGATCCACGTGAATACCCTGTGCTGATACGACCAGACCCAAGAAAGCAACTGAATCCAACCAAAACTTGCACCTCGAAAATTTATCATATAACTGACTGTCCCTCAAGGTCTGGAGCATTATCCAGAGGTGCTGCTCATGCTCCTCCTGGCTGCGAGAGTATATCAAGATGTAATCAATAAACACAATCACAAAGGAATTTAGGTAAGTCTTGAGCACTCTGTTCATCAAGTCCATAAATGTTGCTGGGGCATTAGTCAACCCAAAGGACATCACCAAAAACTCATAGTGCCCATATCGCGTCTGAAAAGTTGTCTTAGGGACATCGGATCTCAAGTCAATCTTTGAAAACACCTTGGCACCCTGAAGCTGATCAAACAAATCATCAATCCTCGGCAACAGATACTTGTTCTTGATAGTGCCTTTGTTCAACTGCCGATAATCTATACACATCCTCATAGATCCATCCTTCTTCTTTACGAACAAAACCGGTGCACCCTAGGGTGAGACACTAGGTCTAATGAAACCCTTATCAATTGTGTCTTGCAACTATTCCTTCAATTCCTTCAACTCTGGCTGGGCCATCCGGTACGGCGGGATAGAAATAGGCTGATGCTCGGAGCCACATCAATGCAAAATTCAATATCCTTGTCGGGTGGCATCCCCGACAGGTTTGCAGAAAATACCTCAGCAAACTCACGAACAACAGCCACATCATCCATGGAAGGAACCTCAGCACTAGAATCACGAACATAAGCCAAATAGGCCAAACATCCCTTCTCGACCATACGCCAAGCCTTCATATAAGAAACCATCCTTCTGGAAGAATGGCCAGGGGTCCCTCTCCACTCTAATCGAGGCAACCCTGGAAAGGCCAAGGTTACTGTCTTGGCATGTGATACGTGGCTAGAATTCATGGTTTAACATGTTATATGCCTTACATTTTATGCGCGTTAATGATAAAAAAACACATTTTATGTGCATAATGGAGTCTATTTCATGTGTAGGTGCATTGGAGATGGAAACCGAGCTAAATAGATGCATGAACGTTGAAAATAATGCCAGGCTATTAATCCAGGACAACCCGGGCATTAGTGGGGTGTTTGGCCCCTAAAGCCAGGGTCAGCCTGGCGTTAGTGAGGCGTTAGACCCCTAAAGCTTGGTCTGCCCTGGCGTTAAAGAGGCGTTTGAGCCCAAACGCCTGGGTCCTTGTCCGGTCAATTCCGAGTTTTAAAGGTTTTAAGTGTTTCTCGATTGGAACAGAAGTCTCCTACACGGCTAGGGTTTATCCCAAACATATAAATAGACCCAAAAACACAACTTGAAAAAAAGGAAGCCATTGAAGTGAAGAAAAACATGTGGATTACTACTCAGTGAAGTAAACATTGATTTTTATAGCTCTTATTTATTATTTTGTAGTTC